>QJPP01005327.1:20000-66077 GCA_003996215.1 Jaltomata sinuosa | reverse complement strand
TTGTGTTATTTTTTAAGAAATACCTCAGATAGTTGTATCTTGCTATGACTAAAGAAATGTGTGAAGCACAAGTTAATTATATGTTTGTATGAAGACTTTACCGAAAAAACCCCGAGAAAACCGAAATAACCCAAAAAAACCCGAGGTTGGAAAACCCGACTTTTATTGGTTTGGTTTGGTTTATAAATTTAGAAACCCGATACTAATGGTTTGGTTTAGTTTTTAAAAAATCCGAACCAACCCGGTCCATGTACACCCCTACCTGACACCACCTGGAACCAAATCAGCACTTGGTCTAAGTGATCCAGTTGGTTCATATCTGCATCACAACAAATCAAGTATCATCTGCAAACAATAAGTGGGAAACCAATACTGTCCCAGCACCCCCAATCGTTGCATTAAATCCCTTTAAGCTACCTCCCATGACAACTTTGTCCATCATCTTGCTCAAAGCTTCCATAACTAGAATGAACAAACTCGGAGATAGAGGATCCCCTTGTCTCAGGCCCCTCGAACTCCCCAAAAAACCGCATGGGTTTCCATTCACTAAAACTGAATATCTCACTGAGGAAATGCAAAATCTGATCCATCTTCTCCATTTCTCACCAAATCCCATCTGAACCATGATGGAATCTAGGAAGCTCCCGTTCACGTGATCATAGGCCTTCTCAAGGTTAAGCTTGCACAACACACCTCGTACTCCTAGTTTTCTCCTCGAATCCACCACTTCATTAGCCACTAGAGCTGCATCCGAAATTTGTCTACCCTCCACAAAAGCATTTTGCTAAGTAGACACAGTCTCTCATCCAACACCTTCTTAAGTCTAACGGAAAGCACCTTAGATATGATCTTATAAATGCTCCTCACTGGACTAATAGGTCTATAGTCTTTCATGCACGAAGCCCTCACGTTTAGGAATAATGACCACAAACGAAGCATTCAAACTCTTTTCGAATTCACCACTCTCTTGGAACTCAGCAATAGAATCCATCACATCACCTTTGACCGTACTCCAACAGTGCTGGAAAAAGGCCAAAGAGAAACAATCAGGGCTAGGAGCTTTGTCACATGCACAACCCTCCACCGCCCTCTTCACCTCTTCCTCCTCGATTGCCCTCTCTAGCCACTCACACTCCTCCCTGCCAATATGATTGAACCCTAACCCCCAAACTTAGGCCTCCAATCTGCCTCCTCCTCGAATAACAGCTTGTAATAAGATACAATTGCCCCTTCTACTTCATCCTCCTCCACATGCACCACCCCATTAACCTCCAACGACTCAATGAAATTCCTTCTCCTATTAGCGACTGCTACCCTGTCGAAAAATTTTGCATTTGAATCCCCTTCCTCTAATATACAGTCTATCTTATGATTCCATTATACAGTCTATCTTATGATTTAGTTATACAATCTACCTCAAAATTCAGTTATACAGTCTATCTTATGATTCAGTTATATAGTCTATCTCGTAATTCAGTTATACAGTCTATCTCATGATTTAGTTATGCAGTGTGCTTCGTGACTCAGCTATACAGTTTATGTCGGGATTCAGTCAATGCCCTTTTATGTCATGTCTCATTCAGCTATTTTACAGGAATGTACTTACGCCCCTTGGACGCTGCATCTTTTATTGATGCAGACTCAGGTACTCAAGCACGTGATCAGACACTATGCTAGGCCCCACATTCTCAGCTATTAGTGAGCCCCTCCTTACTTCCAGGGGTTTAGTCTACAATTCCATCAGTTTTTGTTAGTTAAAGATATGTCGGGGGCCTTATCCCGATAATCAGTGTTCAGACATGATTAGAGGCTTCATAGATAGACAATCAGTCAGTCAGCTAAGACATGTTATCAGGTTCAGTTTTGACTCTTAAGTCACATTATAAAGTATTTCTTTTTTATTACAAGGTTTATCTCTTTAAATGCTTTTCAATATGCTTCCGCTTATGTCTAATGTATGCTCACGTTTCATGCCATGTTAAGGTACGCTCAGGCCAGTAGTGGCTTCGGGTGCCAATCCGCCCAAGGTGTAGGCTCGGGGCGTGACAATAATATTCCTGGAAATCAACACTTCAACAGCAATATAGGCAGAACTTAAGCATGGTTCTAAAACTTCCCATGCGCCTTCTGACGAGAATCAACCATTAAAATTCTAAAAGATGAATACTTATCCACTTAATTTCTCAAAAAGCAGAACAATGATATTACTTAATCCAAGTACTAGTCAAACATCAGTACCCACATCAGGACAGACTTGGTTGTGAATAGAACTAAATGTGAAATAAGACACAAACATGTACCTGAAGATCTCTCTGCTGAGCCAGAAGTTTCATTTCAACCACCCTGTACTGCTGAAGTCTGCAAATGGATGACATTGAATTTATCATTAAAAATGCTATACATTTAAAAATTAGCTTGCATATATTTTAAAGAAGGACTATTGATATGCATGGCTCTGGGGCTTATAACTTTTAGTACTGAGTACTGACAAATATTCAGAGACAGCAACCCAAATCGGATATAATTACAAATTTATGATATATGAGTATACAGGCCAAATCATAAAAGAACAAAAGAAACAAGAGAGTTCCAATTTTCTCCAGAAAATCCCATGTGCTTTTATCGTTTCAGAAATAAATAGACTCCTACAAGGCTACAACACTCGGAAGAACAAGAAGTAAGGCATGCGGTCTATTGATTTTAGCATAGCGTGAGAATCCTTATTGAATAGAACTAAAATTGATAGTGCATTATTATATATTGTTGAGCTATGAGCTAGGATCCATGAGCTATGCTACATATGAAGTTTTGATGATTAACAAACATAACAAACATAACAAACATGATGCAGGAACCCGATAGTAAACATGTCTCAAATAAGGACCATAGTGTTTATGACAACTAACTACTGAAGAACCAGCTCCTTAACATGTCTACTGCAAGAGCTGATTACAGAAGTACACTGCAAGAAGTGAAGGAACCAAGTCTTTCACAGTAGATTGGAGAAGACTGTTGATCAGGTGCAAAGCAGATTCCAAATACATGAAGGATTCCTTGAGGAATTGGGATTACGGCTAATCACATGGATCAAGGAACAAGAAACAAACATGAAAATATTACCAAATTTGCACACACGGAAAGAGCTTTGGAAATAGGAGAAAACAAGTGGAAGCCGACGCGTGACTGGAAAGAAAGTTTGAGAAGGATTAGGTTCTTGTATTCTTGACCAATTCTAGCTTGATTTGGAAAAGAAGAATACGGCCATTCCTACTCCTATACAAATCATTACATTGATGCTATTGAAGACAACCACACAACAAAAAGAGAGCACTTAAAGAGAGAATATATTCAAGAGTGTCTTCGTGTGATAAAGAGTCAACTAGCAACGTGAAGAAGAACTTGTTCCTATCAAGATTTATCATTACAGTTTCTAGTTTGATTCTTTGAGCTTAAATTGTAACCTTTTGTAGTCATAGAGAATTTGTATTAGGTGTTTGTTCCTCGAGTTGTAAAGGCTTTCAAGATTGGGGTAGAATCTTGAAAGGGGCAATTGCAACTACAAAAAAGGGTCAAATGTTCTAGAGTTAGACCCTTTGGTTTGTAACCATAAAATTTGCTCAAGTTTTTGTGAAGATTTGAGGAAAAAGCCTACTGGGATAGGTCGTGATTTTTGACTCCTGAGAGCAAGGAATTTTCCATGTAAAATCCTTGTGTTGATTATTTATTCCGTATTTACTTCTTGAATTGTAACGGAAGAATATGGTTCTTCAGTACATAGGTGATAGGTGGCTATGTGGCAGGATAAAATAACATATACTATGTACAGAGGCAATCAATGTCTGTGACAGCAAGGACAACGTTGTCATCAAATATGAGAACAAGAGGAAGGAGAAAACAGTAGTGCACCCACAGAAGAAAAACCTGTGGGAGAAGAGGAAATGATGGAAATTTCTGTATGTGTGGCTCTAGGCATTGATAACTCATCATCACAACAACATACCCAGTGTAATCCCATAAAGTAGGGTCTGAGGAGAGTAGAGTGTAGGAGACCTTACCCCTACCTTTGAGGTAGAGAAGTTGTTTCTGATAAACCCTCGGCTTAAGGAAAAACAATTCAAAGCAGTACGGAAAAAGAAATAACGGAAGTGAAGAAGCCATGGCAAAATACTATAGAAAGCCTGACAAATCATTCTGAACAGTAACTACAACAAAATAATACGATAATCAAAGTACACGAAACACCAAATAGTAACAGAAATCGGAGGACAAGAAACTACAGGAGTAATGCTACGACAACAAGTATGGAAAGATAAGCGAGAGAACGCTCTACTACCTACTAATCTTCTACCCTAATCCATGTCCTCCACAACCTCTTATCTACGATCATGTCCGCAGTAAGTTGAAACTACATCATGTCTTGTCTAATCACCTCTGTTCTATACTTCCTCAGCCTACCTCTACCTCTCCTGAAATCATCCATAGCCAACCTCTCACGTCATCGCACTGGGGCATCTGTGCATCTCCTCTTCACATGCCCAAACCATCTCAGTCTCGCTTTTGGCACCTTGTCCTCCGTTGAAGCCACTTCCACCTTGTCCCGGATATCTTCAGTTCTAATTCAATCCCTCCTAGTATTCCCACACATCCATCGCAACATCCTTATTTCCGTAACTATCATCTTCTGAATGTGAAAGTTCTAAACTAGCCAACACTCTACCCCATACAATATAGTTGGTCTAACCATCACCCTGTAGAACTTGCCTTTAAGTTTTGGTGGAACCTTTTTATCACACAAGACTCCGGATGCGAGACTCCATTTCATCCCCTGTTAAGACTTTAGGCATGGCCAAAAAAGGTGCTCTTGAAGATTTTGATTGATTCAGGGTCTACCCATAGTTTTGTGGATCCAAAGGTGACCAAGATTTTGAAGTTGGATATTGTGCCCTATCTAACTCCTAAAAGAGTCGGTGTAGCTAATGGACAAGAAATGCAATCTGAGGGCTATTGTCCACAATTCCGGTGGAAAATGAAGGATTAATGGTTTTGTTTTGATATGAGGCTGACGAAAGTTAGTGGGTTGGATCTCATTCTGGGGATAGATTAGTTGGATCACTATACTACAATCATTCTACATACTAGACCCCAAAGTATTAATTTGTTTAGGGATGATCATTAAGTAACTCTTTTGGGCCACCAAGAGGAGCACATAGTGATTGCAGGTGAGGATCAAAATTAGCCACAAAACTGTTGGGCAAATGTTGTGGAGAGGTGAATGCAATATGCCTCATTGAAAGCATTCCTAAGAGAATGGTTACTTCACAGATTCCAGAAGCAGTGGGTTCGATGCTAAAAAAATTTCAGGATGTATTTGAGGAACCAAAGGAGCTACTTCTTAGTAGGGATTGTGATCACTCAATTCCAATGATCACTGGAGCTCAACCTTTCCCCCTCAGGCCATATAGGTATTCTTTTAATCAAATAAACTCAATTGAAAGAAAAGTCAGTGATATGTTGGACTCACAAACGGTTGTACCAAGCCATTCCTATTTTGCTTCCCCTGCCTTGTTAGTTAAGAAGAAGGAGAATTATTGGAGGTTGTGTGCTGATTATAGGAGGTTAAACTCTTTAACTGTTAAGAACAACTATCATATACCAATGGTGGATGATCTATTGGATGAATTGTCTGGCTCTAAGTTGTTCTCTAAAGTGGACTTAAGATCATGGTATCATCAGGTTAGAATGAAACCGGAAGATGAGTATAAAACTGCTTTAAGGAGCCATCATGGCCTATGGCAGTTCAGGGGTAATGCCGTTTGGGCTTACCAATGCTCCTGCAACTTTCCAATCACTTATGCACCAGGTCTTTGGCCCATATCTCAGGAAATTAATCTTGGTCTTCTTTCATGACATCCTCATTTACAGCAGGTCATTACAAGACCATTTAGACCACTTAAACACAGTCCTGCGATAACTCAGAGAGAATCAGTTGTTTGCAAAGAGGTCTAAGTGTGAATTTGCCCAACCTTAGGTAGAGTATCTAGGACATGTGATATCTGGACAAGGTGTGGGAACAGATCCTAGAAAGGTGACAACTATAGCACACTGGACAAAACCTAAAACACTCGGGGGGTCGTTTGGTAGAGTTTATTAGAGAAAATAATGAATGCATTAGCTTTGTGTATTACTAGTACTTTGTTTGGTACACTTTTTCAACCTATGTATAACTAATGCTTGCATTACTAATACACTCTATTGTGTATTGAGGTATGCATTACTAATAACATGGATTTACATGTATTAGTAACGCAATGGGTTCTAATGCATGCATTAGCATGGTTAAAGGCACAATTGTCCCTCAAAACCTTTTCCACATCTTTTCCACCATATTTGTGGAGAGTATTTTTGTTAAAAAATTATGCAATGCATATTATTTTTAACATACCAAACCAAACATTGCATAAGAAAAATCTCAACATAACTAATACAAGCATTACTAATACACCATATTCTGCATTATTCTTATACACCCTACCAAACGACCCCTCAAAGAGCTAAGAGGTTTTCTAGGACTCACTCGTTATTATAGAAAGTTTTTCAAGAACTATAGCTTGATCAGTAAGCCTTTGACTTCATTGTTTAATAAAGGGGCTTTTGAATGGAGTGCAACTGCTGCTCAAGCATTGCAAGAACTCAAAAAGGATAGTGCACCAATGTTAGCATTGCCAGACTTCAACAAACCTTTTGCGGTTGAAGTTGATGCATGTCGCATCGGAGTGGGAGTTGTACTCATGCAAGAGGGCCATCCCTTGGCCTATATCAGCCAACCACTTAGTAAAAAGCATTAAGGTCTTTCTACATATGAGAAGGAAATCATTGCATTTTTGGTGGCAGTTGACAAGTGGAGACTATGAAGGTTTGAGATGTAGAAGAGAAAAGATGATTTTATTCATCAACAACATGCTCTTTGTATAGAGCAGATACAGAACTGAAAAACACTAACCCGATAAGATACAGTGCAACAAAAATACTAAATTACAGGAAACTACAAGAAGTCCTAAATGAATCAAATGAGTAATAGAATATAGGAATCAGCAGATAGCTAGAAAATAAGAATTAATAACAAACACCTAAACTAAAGGATAACAAATATTATCGGTAAATACCCCCCCGCAAGTTGGGGGTGACTGGAACAAGCCCCAACTATGGCGCTGAAAAACTGTACTTGGAAGAGGCTTGGTGAGGGTGTCGGCAACTTGATCAGCAGAGTGAAGGTGACAAACCTCAAGTTCTTTTTGTTGAACTTCCTCACAAACAAAATGGAGATCAACAGCTACATGCTTCATCCTACTGTGAAAAACTAGATTAGCACAAATGTAGGTGGTGCTAACGTTGTCACAGGACGGTTGGTGGAGCAGAAAGTGAAAAGCGAAGCTCATGGAGCAAATTTCGTGAGCTAATTGACTTCAAAAACAGTAGCAGCAACAGCTTGCTACTCAGCTTCCGTGGATGCTCCATGAGACAGACTTTTGCTTTTCGGGAAACCAAGAGATTGGTGAGTTCCCAAGGTAGACAACATAACCTATTGTTGATGTTCTGTCTTGTGGATTTCCAGGACAATCAGAGTTAGAATAAGCAAGTAAACGATTTGTTGGTTGTCTACTTATCTGGACTCCCGTTGTGCTTGTGTGTTTGAGATACAGAGATACCGCAGCAAACATTTGATGACTTTCCAATGAGACACTTTAGGATTATGCATAAACTGAGATATTTGTGTTGAGACAAACATATGGCAGTTGGCGTGGATATCACCTCAACGCCCAAAAAATAATGCAAGAGTCCAAGATCTTTTAGAGAGATCGTTGATAAAGTGATGTAATTATGGACCCGACACTTCTCTGAATGCTTCCCGTCATAATTATGTCATCAACATACCATGAGAATGTAGACAGTAACCTCGTGTTTCGATGTGGTGTTTTGAAAACTTATAAAACCTCGTGTTTGGATTGAACCGTGTGGAGCCGCATGTATTGTGAAAATTGATCGACGAACAAAACACAATAGCTTTTTTATCGATGAACAAGACTAGTGATGGGCCCCACAAATCACTGTAAATAATTTGTAGAGACCTTTGACTCTGCATAGAATTTGTAGAAAAGATTGCATGTAGATTTTATTTGATTGGCATGAATCACAATTCAAAAGAGAGTCTTTCTTAAATGGAATGGAAAATTTATTTTAAAATATATCTAAAGTACAGCGTATTGGATGCCCCAAACGTCGATGCCACAGATCTAAAGACACAGCCACATTGCATTGCTATTGAGAAGAAGGGTTGTCTAGGGGCCACTCATAAAGCCGTCCTCTACTCCTCCCTTGAACTAACGGTGTCACCATACCCACATCCTTCACAAGATAAGAGAATGGAAAGAATTTAATGGATGTTTTATTGTCACGGCAAATTGAGAAATGAAAATCAAGTTATTAGCAATGGAAAGGGAGCAAAGTATGTTGGATAATTGAAAGATAGAATTAGATGCATATAAATCAGTGTTACCAGTGTGAGAAATTGGTATGGTGTTACCATTTCCCATAGCGATTTCTTCCAGACCATTATAGTCATTAATGGTTGTGAGACTTGGACAACCGATGCAACATGGTGTGTAGCCCCTGAATCGACTATTCATGGGGCAGATTGTTGCATTCGTTGTCCAGCAAAGTTGGCTCGTGACTGAAAATGATTATGAGACTGAGAGCGACAAACGCGAGCAGAGTGTCCAGATCGGTCACATAACTGACAACTAAGTTGACTTCTTGAGGATTGGTGCAACGATTGCACCCTGGCTGAGAATGGGGTTGCTAGTTGTTTTGACGCCTATTGTTGTTGGTGGCGCTAGTCCTTGTTTGAGAGTTGGTCTTTTGAGAAACTGCAACAGTAATGGTGGAGGTGTGAGGCGGATCATTGTGTTTGAGGAAAAGCTCATGATCTATAAGCTTTTCAAACAGTTCGGCATACGAGATTGGAGTGTCACATGCTCGAATTGCTGCTGAGATTTTTCGATATTCTGGTCAAGACCTGTGAGAATATTGACAATGAGATCGGCGTCGGTGACGGGAGCTCCTACCGTCGCAAGCTCATCGCAGAGAGATCGAACTTGATTGAGATAGTCCGTTACAGGAAAGCTCTCTTTGGTGAGACCAAGTTGAATATGCGAGTTTGCGACTTATTGGCATAAGCAATATGGAGGGAATCTCAGGCTGCTTTGGCAATGGTTGCGGTGGCAGCAAGTGCTGGATCTATTGATGCAAAAATGGCATTCTGGATCAATTGTTCTTGAGGAAAGAAATTAACATAATCGGCGTTGGCAATTGACAGGTTGTTTGCAGTGGTGGTCTCGACAAGAGCAAGGATAGTCCCATCTAGATGTCCATAGAGATAACTTCCTCTCATGGGCATGGATACTTGTGCCTTATAGAAGGAGAAGTTATGGCTGCTGATGTGCCGACATTTTACGGCACATTTGACTCCTTTAACTAAGAATAATCGTGAGTTTTCAAGCAACCATTGTTGTTTTTGATGGTATTTGTGTTGTAATTTCAGGAACTTGAGCGAAAATGGAATGACTGGAGATTTTGCACTTGAAATGGGCGTACTGTTAGGTGTGGTGACTCACCTGACGAGTCACCACGAGTGTGAAGAACCATCAAGCAAGCCACCACACCAAGACTGAAGTTCCAGTTCACTGTTTAGCCATGACGACTGCCATGACGAGTCGTCAAGGCTCTAACGAGTCATCACAACAAGCCGCCAAGATGAGACAGAAAATGTACATAAAACACACCCACCAAATGCGTTTTACACTCTTTACATGTAAGCCGTCACCTGGTCGACGACATACAAGAAAACTTGGCTGGGCAGAGTCTTCAGCTCACTGGAAGTTGTGACGGCTCAAGTGACAAGTCGTCACAAGCCTGACGGTTCGTCAAGTCAACCGTCAACTCAAAAGCGGGCAGTTCCAAATTTTATTTTCTGATTTATTTCCTAGACTACTATAAACACCCAGTGTTAGGGTTATTTTATCGGGCATTACCCGATATTTCTAGACACTATTTGGATGAGTTTTTGAGAGGAAAAATACGACATACAGGTTTTCTTCTTCTTCTTCGATTACTCTTGGGATTTTTGGCTTCTTGTTCTTGGATAATTGAAGTAACTTTCATACTATTTGTAAGAATCTTTTCTTATTATGAATATGATTGTCTTCTCTTTCTCTAATAGCATGAGTAGCTAATTTCTCACAACTAGGATTGTGGGAGCCATGGCATAGCAATGATCTAGGATTCGGGTGATATTGGGTTCAATATATATTGCATATACGTTGTTAATCTTATGTTTTTATCATTTTCTAATGGTTGCAAACATTAGAACAAGTCTAGGTTTGATTTGCTTGAACAAAGGAATTAAAACCCGGAAAATTAGATTAACAACAAGGATTCGGGACTACTAACTTCCGTCTAATGGTTGACGCTCTAGCGAGGTTAACCCACTTGGGGTATAAATTGAGTTTTGTATTGTATCTTTTCAAGTTCGAGAGAATTGAAAAGAAAAGCATCTATTTGGTTGAGAAACGTTTAGACGTAGGAATGAATTCAATTACTTCGTGTTATGCATATGAAAAGAACCCGATTGAACTCTAGCCCGAGGTTGTTGATTGAGCCATGGTGAACACTTCCCTAGTTCACCTCTTCTACTGATTATTACTCGTTGAAACTCGTAAATTATTATTTGCATTGTTCAAATATTGATCACTATAAACCCCCCCTTTTTCGGAAACTATCGATTATTAGTCAACTAAGTTACTAACGACTTAATTAGCACCTTATTCCCCGTGGGATCGACCCCAACCTTGGTTGGGTTCTATATTTGACACCGACCGCTTACGCTTCTTAATTGAGGTGTAATTTGGGCGTATCAAATTTTGGCGCCGTTGCCGGGGAATACGGTTGTTCATTAAGTCCGGTGTGTTTAGTTGACTCTTAGTCATACTTTCCTACTTTTACTTTTATTTGTTGTTTTTGATTGTTACAGAGGGTACAGAGTTGTGCATGCCAAGTACCCGACGCTCGGGTGAACCAGTATATCCCTACGACCCCGAGCTTGCTAGAACTTTAAGGCGAAACATGAATGCACAAGCAGCCAAACAACACTTGAACGTTGATGATATTGAGGTAGATGCTGCATTGGGTGATGAAGGTACTTGCACCTGTTCCAGAGACTGCACCTACCTTGGAGACCCTAACGGTCTCCAACATCGTACCAAATTCTGAGGCCTAAGGGCTCCACAGGTATTCCTTTCTCTCACAGTTTTAGCTTTCACATGTATGCATTGGAGACAATGCATGAGTCTAAGTTGAGGGTGTTGGGATACCGGTGAGTCCATCACCTCCGAGGGTTTTTATTGCCGTGTTTCTTTTCCCTCGGTGTGCTATCTAGTAGAACCGGCATGTTTAGGTTGTCGTTTAAATTTTGGTTGTGTTGTGTTGTGATGTCTATAGCAAGCATGGCTTTTTGGCAAGTTGAACTAAAAGGAGCCCCCTCCGAAAAATATTGAATTTGAACTTATGTTTGAACTGGTTAACTGTTCTGGATCCCTGAATGTCATTGTGTCGTTGTGATTGTAATAATTGTGCTTAAGCCGAGCTGTTGTTTTGATAGTCGGTAGTGGTATGGTTTCTTGGTGCCAAGTGTGTGTGAGATTATTGTTATAAACTCTTACTCTGTGCATGCATCTAGAACTTGCCCGGCCTATTTTGTTAAGTTCGAAGTTAGTTGCTTAGGAAAGGATTACAGGCCCTTTTTTGTGTGCAGTCCACTTAGCCTAAAAGACCATCCAAATGTAAATAACCCCTTTGATCCCTGTTTGAGCCAAAGTTGACTTTGTTCTTCCGATAACCTCTTACCTTTCCCTTTTAACTTTGAGTCTCTATTTTGGCCCTGGTCCCTCCTTGGACATCGTGCACCTCAACTCAGGCAATTAACCTAAGTTGAGGGTGGCTACTGTAGAGGTATATGATAAGAAAAATGAGGTTGTGCTTAATTGGTTGTTGTTGGGATAGAAAGTGCAGGTGTGTGCCAAATGAAAAGACAGAAAAAGAACTGAAAAAGAAGGAAAAAGAGTTATCAAGTTAAAAAGGCCATACCTGTAGCAAGAAATAAGGAAATCAAAGGTGATTAAGAGTGGATGGAAAAAGGTTGAATGGAAATAATAGGTCGATGATTACAAGGAGGGTTTAGTCACTATTCCCCAAATGTATCCTACCTGTACCCTAAGCCTCATTACAAGCCAAAACAAGTCCTGTCGTGATCCTGAGCGGCTTTCTGAAAAACTAAAATAAAATAGCAAGGGCAAGCTTATGGCATCGCAGGTGCATTGTTTGAAATCGTTTGTGAGTGTGAGTGTGAGCGCCTTACCTAGTCCCAAATTCGTGTGTGGGACTTCTTTGTGGTGAGGGCACCGGGATTTCGGTATTATCTAGTGATTTTTGGGATAACTGTCTTGTGTGTATGTAGAATATTCTATCATATCGGAATGACATGCTTGGATCCTTGCAAGTTAATTTTTCAAACACTTGAGTAGTACCGGGGGGCTTGGTTAAAATTGATTAAACTGTTGAATGACCATGGTTTGCTAGAGACATGTTGGTTGTATTCTTAGTTGAGTCGTCTTTTGTTTTTGTTGTCATGTTGCTTGAGGACACGCGAACGTTTTAAGTTGAGGGTGTTGATGTGCCGACATTTTACGGCACATTTGACTCCTTTAACTAAGAATAATCGTGAGTTTTCAAGCAACCATTGTTGTTTTTTATGGTATTTGTGTTGTAATTTCAGGAACTTGAGCGAAAATGGAATGACTGGAGATTTTGCACTTGAAATGGGCGTACTGTTAGGTATGGTGACTCACCTGACGAGTCACCACGAGTGCGAAGAACCACCAAGCAAGCCACCACACCAAGACTGAAGTTTCAGTTCACTGTTTAGCCATGACGACTGCCCTGACGAGTCGTCAAGGCTCTAACGAGTCATCACAACAAGCCGCCCAGATGAGACAGAAAATGTACATAAAACGCAGCCACCAAATGCGGTTTACACTCTTTACATGTAAGTCGTCACCTGGTCGACGACTTACAAGAAAACTTGGTGGGGCAGAGTCTTCAGCTCACTGGAAGTTGTGACGGCTCAAGTGACGAGTCGTCACAAGCCTGGCGGTTCGTCAAGTCAACCGTCAACTCAAAAGCGGGCAGTTCCAAATTTTATTTTCTGATTTATTTCCTAGACTACTATAAATACCCAGTGTTAGGGTTATTTTATCGGGCATTACCCGATATTTCTAGACATTATTTGGACGAGTTTTTGAGAGGAAAAATACGACATACAGGTTTTCTTCTTCTTCTTCGATTACTCTTGGGATTTTTGGCTTCTTGTTCTTGGATAATTGAAGTACCTTTCATACTATTTGTAAGAATCTTTTTCTTATTATGAATATGATTGTCTTCTCTTTCTCTAATAGCATGAGTAGCTAATTTCCCACAACTAGGGTTGTGGGAGCCATGGCATAGCAATGATCTAGGATTCGGGTGATATTGGGTTCAATATATATTGCATAATACGTTGTTAATCTTATGTTTTTATCATTTTCTAATGGTTGCAAACATTAGAACAAGTCTAGGTTTGACTCGCTTGAATAAAGGAATTAAAACCCGGAAAATTAGATTAACAACAAGGATTCGGGACTACTAACTTCCGTCTAATGGTTGACGCTCTAGCGAGGTTAACCTACTTGGGGTATAAATTATTATGTGCATTGTTCAAATATTTATCACTATAAACCTCCCATTTTTCGGAAACTATCGATTATTAGTCAACTAAGTTACTAACGACTTAATTAGCACCTTATTCCTTGTGGGATCGACCCCAACCTTGGTTGGGTTCTATATTTGACACCGACCGCTTACGCTTCTTAATTGAGGTGTAATTTGGGCGTATCATCTCCCAGCAAGTTTAATCGAAAGTTGGGTAACCGAGTTGAATTGAACGATGGTGGTGGTGTTGGTTGCATCGGAATTGGTAACGGAGGGTGTCATTTGTGGTGGGTGGGTAATAAGAAACTTAGTACTCCGTGGGGAGAAAAAATGCTCTTGATACCCTATAAAGATTTGAGATGTAGAAGAGAAGAGATGATTTTATTCATGAACAACATGCTCTTTATATAGAGCAGCTAAAGAACTGAAAAATACTAACCCTAAGATACATAGTAATCTGATAAGATACAGTGCCACAAAAATACTAAAATAAAGGAAACTATAGGAAGTCCTAAATGAATCAAATGAGTACTAGAATACAGAAGCCAGCAGATAGCTAGAAAATAGGAATGATAACAAACTCCTAAACTAAAGGATAACAAATATTATCTGTTAATAGAGACACTACCTGCATCCTCACCATTTCATTATGAAGACTGATCACTTTAGTCTTAAGTTCTTGCAAGAACCAAAGATCTCCACTTCACTGCAGCATAAGGGACTTTTCAAACTGATGGGCTTAAGTTAAGCGATTCACTACAAGAAGGGGGTTGAAAACACTGTAGCTGATGCTTTATCAAGAGTACAAGATGACTCAAGCTCATGTTGTTTAATCTCTCAAATAAAGCCTAAATGGGTGGAGGAAGCATGCAAGAGTTATGAAAATGATCCAAAAGTGGCTCAACTAATAGCTCAAGCAGTGATTGATCTCACTACAGTAGTTGACGTTACCATGAGTCAGAGCACTCAGATACAAAGGCAGGATTTGGGTGGGAAGTCAGACTGACATGAGACAACAACCAGTGCATCATATCCATTATTCTGGACTTGGTGGTCATTCAGGGGTATCATCCACAACGTAGAGGAGTAAAGATGTTTTTTACTGGCCAAAAATGTCTGCTGACATCAAGAAAGTGGTTCTGGAGTGTGACATTTTCCGAAGATGCGAGGATGAACAAGTGGCTTACCCAGGGTTGCTGCTACCACTTCATGTACCAGACAAACCATCGGAGCACATCACCATGGATTTTATTGAAGACCTCCCCAAGTCTGAAGGCAAGAATATTATCTGTCATTGTGGAGTGTGGACAGATTTAGTAAGAATGCTCACTTCTTGTCTTTAGCACAACTTTTTAATGCTGTTCAAATTGCTAAAGTATTTATGAAGAATGTGTACAAAATCCATGGTCAACCAGACTACCACAAAGTGTTTCTAAATCTTTTCTGGAAAGAACTGTTCAAGGGCCTTAAGACTGAATTGAAGTTCACCTTTGCTTACCATCCCCAAACTGATGGACAGACTGAAAGAGTAAATAAATGATTGGAGAACTACTTGAGATGCATGTGCAATCATAAGACAAAAGATTGGCACAAATGGCCTCCACTATCTGAGTTTTGGTATAATTCCAATTATCATATTGCCATTAAGATGTTTCCATTCAAAGTGATGTATGGCCATGATCCCCCACAATTGTCATTTGAGTTGGTGACTCAATCCAAGGTAGCTGAGGTGGACCAGTGGCTCCAAGAAAAACAGATTATGGCTAAGGTACTCAAAGAAAATCTTGAGAAAGCTCAGCACAGAATGAAGTTTTTTTCTGATAAGGATAGGACTGAAAGAGAATTTGAAGTTGGGCACTGGGTATACTTGAAATTACAGCCATACACCCAAACTACTGTTGCATTGAGGAGCAACCTGAAACTGACTTCTTAATACTATGGCCCTTATCTAGTGATTACGAAGCTCTTATGAATTGAAATTGCCCTCATCAACAAGAATTCACCCAATGTTCCATATTCCCATTTGAAGAAAAAGATTGGTGCTCATGTGATCC
The DNA here is from genome assembly GCA_003996215.1 of Jaltomata sinuosa. Lineage (NCBI taxonomy): Eukaryota > Viridiplantae > Streptophyta > Magnoliopsida > Solanales > Solanaceae > Jaltomata > Jaltomata sinuosa. Next base: position 50,166 of record QJPP01005327.1, on the reverse strand, counting down.
CTGCTCTTGATCCTCCTTTATGCTGAGAAGACGGACAGCCTCTTGTTGAACCAGTAGCCATAATGGGAAGAATTGTGAAGAAAGGAAATGCAGCGGTGAGTCAAGTGTTAGTGCAGTGGGCTAATTTGCTCACAGAAGAGGCAACTTGGGAAGATTACAACTCCTGCTATCTAAGTTTCCAAATTGTGATCCTTGAGGACAAGGATCTTAAGGGGATGAAATGTCATGATGTGAGAATACCAGGAATCAAGGCCATTCGAGGCCAAGAGAAGGAAAGGCCCAAGTCACTTAGTTGTTGGCCCAAGTAGTCTACATTATTATGTTTAGCCCTTTTGTATTTTCGGAATATGATTTTCATGTAAATGCATTAGTAGTCCTTTGTGTTTTACGTTTCCTAGCAACAGAATGCCACATGTCCTCTACACATTAGCTGGCCAATGTCCTTATTAGTTGTTTGTACTACATTTTGTCATTTTTATCGAATATATGAATATCAATCTTCTTCGTAAATTCTCTTCCTTCTCTTCTCTCTAATTTGTGGAATTACTCACGGATTGAGTTCAGCTATAGCTCAAATCGTGACATATAGCAAAAATTTATTTCTAATTAAAGAACCCTGAAGAAAATTAACACAAAAGAAAACCAAGAAACTCATAAACTAAAGCCAAAACTCTCCATTACACCCCAGCCACTAAACTTGATTTGCTCAAACTTTATGACACAACAAGTTACAAGTATCCCAGCAATTATAAAATCCCTAAAGAGTGGAACTCTCACATCGTAGAATACAACTAAATATCTAATTAAGCAAAACTTGAAGTAAATAGACAAAACAAAAACAAAGAAACTAAGATACTCTTACCAAAACTCTCCAGCACACCAAAAAATAAAAAATTATGTAAATGACATTCCCAAGCAATCATAAGATCCCTAACGATTGAATCTTTAACACCATAGCAGATAATAACTCCTATTTAGATAAACAACAACAGGGAGACCAACAAAAGACTCATAAACTGAACCTAAAATTCGACACTACACGAGTCACTGATCTTCATTTGATATCAAGTAATAAAAACCAATAGCACTAGTTACGAAAGAAATCATATACTCAGAAGGATCACACAGGGAAGTGATAAGAGTATAGAGAGAGACCTTTCTTGGAGAAAGGCAAGAGCAGAGTTGACATCGAGACCAGATTGATTGAGATAGGACTGAACATCTTCTACAAATGCCGCTGCTGGTATTCCCCTTCTCTCCGTTACACCACTTTCCGTCGCCGACGACGATGCTGCCGCCATTTCCATCGAGCTTGGTTTGCACTGATTATTCTCTTGTGGGTTTTGGCACTTCTTTACAGTGTGTTTGGATGGTTGTTATGGTTTTTGGCATTGTAGTTTAAATATAATGTTTTGTTTTGATTGTTTGTTAAATTTAGTGTACTATGCTGTTTGTCTCATCTCAATATAAAAGATTGTACATAGAAAGAATGAAGTATATAATATCCTAACTAAAGTTATAATATATACAACATTACATATTTAAATAGAAAAAAAATGTGTATTTTTCTAATTTTAGTATATGCTTTCTAGAGCTTTTTTTCCTCATTCCTTTTGATGACGACAAGTACTTCATCTTGAGTAGAACTAACATTGATTTCTGCATTCACCAATGTAAAAGATTAAATACAAAAAGAATGAAGTATATAATATTATAATTTAAGTTATAATAACATAATATTATACTAATTTAAATAAAAAAATGTGTATTCTTATAATTTTAATATATGTGTATTGATAAAAATGGGAGTTATTTAGTTGATATAATAGATGAATTAAATATATATTATACTTAAAATAATAAATTTAGTCATAGTAGTTATATAATACTTGTAATTGTAGATATTATATGAGATATAAAAATATAATTATATTCTAAAAAAATATTAAAATCATAGAAAATAATCTTATACGAAATTCATGTTCCTGGAGAGTATCTATATGTTCTTCATGTATAATGTTCTTCACGATGAACCACATTCCAAAATAAATAATAAAACAAATTAAAAAAAAAGAGAAAAGATAAACCTTAGATTTTTTTTGGCTACTTCATTTGGCGATAATATGCTTGTTTCGTCTATTTTTTCAATCAGAAAATTTCAACCGAAAGAGAAACACGAGAAATTATCAAGGGAAAAATTTATTTTCAATTATTGATTGTGTATAATTTCATATATAATCTTTTAAGCTATTAACTAAAAGAAAGAAAGAAAGAAAGAAAGAAAGAAAGAAAGAAAGAAAGAAAGAAAGACAGAAAGTATGATGACAATGAATGCATAAGACGACTTAAATCAAAATCAATCAAAATAACAAGAAAAAGTAGAAGTAGAAGAAGCATGTGTTTTTGTAAATTTAGATCTAAAATATCTTAAATAGAATTGTAATTTTTTTTTATATAAGGTAATATTTTAATTAATTTAAAAAAAAAAATCAAAAAATGAGGCATGGGCCTCTTTTTATTAACGCAACAGAAAGAGTACAAGGAAGGCCTAAAGCAGGCCCCAAGAAAATAAACAAAAAGCTAAATAAATATCTACCAAAATGAATTAAAAAAACACAAAAAAAAGAAAAGGAAAGTACGTGAAATGAAGGGTCTTCAGTCGAAGCATCTGGAAAGACCAACCGCCGTCAATGGCGGGGTCTCTAAGTTGAACTGAAGGTTCATCTTCTCCGGTGGAAACAATGGAGCTCCGGGAAGGTGGAGCTCATGAGGATGCCCTTATATAAAGCTGACCTCTAGGTAAGAACTGTAGCCCAAGAACTGCTCTGAGAACTCTCTTAGTTGAATCCATGTCTGAATAATTTTAACCCTTTCCTTTGTGGTTCATGCTAGCAAGTAGAAATGTTGGGTCGATTCCATCACAAGACATCCAAAAATTCTCACTGGACATTACGGTATCGAGATCCAAACGAAGATCTTCTTCAAATTTCAGCTTGTTGAAGCACAAGGTGGCACAAACGAGGTGGGTATCCTTATCAGTTTGAATTCAACTAGTAGAGTTATAATGATATCTTGAATCTGAACTTTTCTCCTTGTAGGCTTTTCCCAAGAGGATGAACCTGCTAGGAGGTTAATACCACTCTTGACACTCAAGTGCAAAAGGAACCGTTAAAGATTTAGTGTAACTGATGCTGGGTTAGGATGCTGAGATTGTGAATCTGAAATTGCATGAGCTCTTTGACTAGACCTAGAACCTCCTTATTGTTGTTTGTTAAACCTGTGAGGCTCGTTTGGTCTTTGAATGTATGTTTTAGTGATAGACTAGCTAATCGACTATCTCGGTTGTTCTTTGTTTTTTCTGAAACCTTAATCTGGAAAATTGCAATTGTCAATGTTTAAGAGTTTTCTGGCTCCTGTAGGAAGATTTGTTCCCTTTTCAATAGTCTTGGCCTCTGTACAAAAGCTAGCAGTGTCTGACATCCTGCTAGTGGTAGCATGCACAAAATCCCCATTGTTGTTTCTTATGCAGAAGGCCCAAGAGGCAGGGCCTGGATTGCCTTTAGAAGATCCATCAGTGTTGCACTTATACATACCATTAGGAGGAAACTTCCAACCTATGGCCTTGGAAACATAACTTTCCAAGTACTGCACAATCAGAGGCCATGTGTGGGGTACCATATTCAACCAGGGAAATCTTACCTTAGCCAATAGGTCAAGATTTTGTCAATTTCATACACTATTCTGTTCCTGGACATGCTTCTCTCATTTATTGTAGTATTCCTCCACCTCCAAATTTGCCAAAGGATGAGAGCAGGGGCTTCTCTTATCAAAGGTTTTAACTTGTGCCTTTTTTTAAGCTAAAAGTGTTGGCCAGATAGGCCTATTATTGCTAAATCAAAAAACAAAGAGAGTACAAATGGGCAGATTCCAATATGTTGGCCTATACCCGAAAAAGACAACAAAATGGAAATGAGAAAGGGAAATAGAAATGACTAGAACAAATAAAAGAGGAAAGTGACTTTGAGCTGCTCATATCCTGCGTTCTTCCATTGACAACAACTTCATCTCTCAACAGGGCCGATGCGTTATGGGAGCTTGAAATTGTACCTCCCTCGAAGTGTCAAGCACCAAGAATCGCTGAAAAATAGTGAGGTTTTGGGTGTATTTCACATTCCAAGTCTCACAAATGTCGTAAAATCATCCCAAAAGAAGACTTCTTCGACTTCACCAATCATAGATCTGGGCTCTTATACTCGAGGTAGGTACTATTCGCTCCTCAATCAACACAGCTTTACCTCTTCGTGACTTTCAATTTCACCCAAATCCTATCTTCTTGATAGGTTGAGCTCAGCAAGGAGCTAATACCACTGTCGAAGAGAAAAATATTAAGGATCGATGTTCAGTCACATAGGGTAAGTACTAGAGCTCCCTAGATTTGAAATGATTTGCTATATCACCTGCTTGTTGATGTTTGTGCGTGTGTACGTCTTGCTTATATCCTTTTTGTTATTAACTTGACTGTGACCATGTCCATTTTGCTTTGCCTTGATCCGTCTGACTCCAATATATAGGCAGTGCCATGAATATGCATTTTCCATTGTTGATGATCCTAGCTTTTCTTTTTATTGTGCATCTATGGATTACCTCCCCTTATTATCAAAAGTTTCGTGTTGGAATTTTTTGAATCTAAGGTTTGGTGTTTGTTTTTTGTCCATTGTTAGGATTGTTTTTGCCTCCCTTGGGTATTTCTTGTGCTGTTAAATAAGTGATTCTGTCTATTCCTGCAAAAAAGAAAACTTGGTTAGCAAAAAAGTCCGCCAATTTGTTGCCTTCCTTGTACACATGTTCCACCACTACATCTACCTCCCTTATCAGAGCCCTGATTTTCTTAATCTCTATAGCCAGCTTGCAAGGCACTTCCCAGTTCCCATTTAACATGTTCTTGACAGCCAAGGAATCTGTTTTCAAAACTATGGGTAGATAATTATGCTCAATACAGTACTCCAAACCCATTTTCAAACCAATAACTTCAGCCATTAGGTTAGAGTTGTCTCCAAGTCTTTTCACCTTAGCATAGAGTAGGTCCCTAGAGTCATCCCTTAGGCAGAAAGCACTTGAGCTAGGTCCAGGGTTACCTTTTGAGGCACCATCAGAGTTACACTTAAAGGATACCAAATTAGGCATTTTCCAGTAAACCACCTGACTACCAATCCTAGGGGAATAATCTTCTAAAAATTTGACTAGATCAGGTAGTAGGTAGGAAGATTTAATAGCCAGGGGTAGAGACACTTAGCCATGTAAGCTATATTCCTATTAATCTCCATTCTCATGCTAACTTGGGACATTCTACCTCCATGTTTAATCACATTCTTCCCTTTGCACACCTGCCACAGTATAAACAAAGGCATAGCCTTGAACATTGATTTGAGTTTTGGCAGACAGTCAGCTTCCCACGATTTTATAACACTTTGTTTGATCTGCATAAATGGACCCCTGATTCCTGCAGCTGCAGCAAATTCCTGGCAGATATATTTAGAGACACCACAGGTCATAAAGAAATTCTCCATGGACTCCTGAACCCCATTGTTACAGCAACAACAAATCACATTGTCAGTGATTCTATTTCTGATCAGAACTTCTCCGATGGGTATTCTTTTCTTCCACAACCTCCATATGAAGAAAGAAACCTTGAAAGGCATTCCTTTTATCCAAATTTGTTCAAACATATGTTGAAAGTGACCTCTTTCTCTTTACTCTCCTAGGCAGACCTGACATTGAATTTACCTGATTTATTCGGCATCCACCATGGCTTGTCCCATTCTCCTGACTCTTCCCCACAATTCACATTATTCACCATATGATTGCATACTTCAGCTGTGAGAGACTGTTGCAGCAGATCTACTTTCAAGTTGCCATTTTGAAATAATTGATTGACCTCTCCCAGTTGTAGATTCATGACAAAGTTCACAGGCTTAACTTAATATAGGGAACCCAGTTGAGTCCAATTATCATACCACACAAAAGAGTTCCCACATCTGGGTTCCCACCATATGTGTTGGTCAAACATATTTCTAGCTTCAAACATATACTTCCAAGTCAAAGAGCCCCCTATCCACTCCACCATTTGAGGCCCCAATTTCTTACAATACTTGTTCCACATATAATTAGACCACAAGGATTTTTGTGTCCTAAATATCCACCACAACTTGGCAAATAAAGCCTTAGACACATCAAATAATGATCTAATACCCAATCCTCCCTCCTCTTTGGGCAGACAAATATCATACCAAGCAACCCAATGCTTATTCCTCCCATTTTAACTTGTGCCCACATTTGAATTTCCACCATTTCAAAATAGTTTGTCTGAGTTGAATGAAGGGGCCATGTATACCTGCAACAGAGGTGTATCTTTTCCAAACCCAATCAACCACTTCACCTGTCAAAAATAAGTGTTTTATAGTCTCTTGTTTAGGTTGGGAGCAACACCCGCATCTTGAGACTATAGATATACCACATCTTGCAAAAATATCATCCACAGGGATTTTATTTTTCCAGATCCTCCATAAACAAAAGGAGATTTTAAAAGGGAGTCCGTTGACCCATATCTTGTTTAGCATCAAAGATTTGTCTGCCTTATTTCTCACCACCTCCCATGTTGTTTTGACTGAGAAATGACCATTAGGTGTGAGCATCCACCAGGGTTTGTCACTCTCTTGGGAAAGAGCTGTCACACCCCAGCTTAGGGACGTAACTGGCACCTGATACCACCTTAGACCTAAGCTGACTCTTGCTGGACAACTACACTATTGACAGACTACTAGTCACAAAATTATGGAAATAAACAAGTATATCTCAGGTTAAAGATAAGACCTCGGCCGACAAGGCCCCTATCAACAAGACTAATAATAACCTCAGCAAAACCTAGCAATTCATATAGAATAGAAACAAAATCTTGTGTGGGTTGTCGAGGCCACCATGTTGTCTAGAAACATATAAACTGTGCATATATGTACATATATGATAAAGGACAACAAGTAGTTGTGCCACAATAACAAAACAACTAGGCTATCATGTCCAATAACGCACATCTATACAACCCAAAGTCTGCAAGCCTCTAAGAGTAATACAGCTTGGCCGGGACAGGGCCTCAGCCTACCTAAAAGCTATCTACAACAAAAGCCAACAAACCTCAAAAACTCTGGTCGCTCCAAAAGAAAGGGGCTAGCCAACCTGGTGGGACTCAACCGTGCTGTTGAGAGATCTGTTGGGTCATCTGTCAGGACCTGCAGGAATCAATGCAATGCCCCTATGCAATGAGGCGTCAGTACGAGATAATGTACCGAGCATGTAAGGTAAGATAATAACTGTACAAGAATTATAAAGTTTTGAAAGCAACTAGATCAGAGAGTCAAAGATAACCGAGCATACCTACCTGCTCCTAGATCATAATATACCAATAATAATCAACAACAACCTAACTGAGCCCTCATAATCTTGGCAAGTACAAACAACAAACAAGACCACCTACCCAGGCCCTCATAATCCCGAAAGGTGCTAATTCAGTCTATATACCCCTATCGGTAGTCTCCCAGCCCCGTAGGTAGTCATTACATCTCAATAGCCCCTCATGCACTTTACACATAGCTTCGAAGGCCATCGTTATGTCCAGTAGCCTATTAGGCATATTGTATTTTATAATAGCCCCTTTAGGCATTCTTTATATAGCCGCGAAGGCAATCACTATCTTCTTATAGCCTCATAGGCTTCCTATAGCCCTCTTAGTCATTGATATAGCCTCTTAAGCATCAATAGAGCCCCGTAGGCATCAACATGTAGCCTTCTTAGGTAATCGAGTAGCCCATAAGTGAACAAGCCTTAATATAACCCTGTAGGTAACATAATAGCCCATTGGCTTCATATTAGCCCCGAAGGCGATTGGAATAACCCGTAGGCTTCCACTTATCTTAATATCCCCTTAGGCAAGCTGTACATAGCCCCGTAGGCAAAAGTCACATTTCTGTAGCTAACCACAATAGCCCCAAGGGCAATAACAAATAATCCACTAGCTCAAAGGCAAACAATTTAGCTATAAGCAACCTATATGAATAGTCTATAAGCCGTGTCTAACATAAGGCCGCTAATAAAAGAATTAAGAATCCCCATAAGGGAGGAACATAACAACTCGAGTAGACAACAACCAACAATCACGGCTACGAGTACATCAATGATAACAATCTTGTTGTATTGCTCCTAAGCTTTAAGGAAACATGCTGAAAGAAGGAAATAGCTTTAACATACCTTTTCAATGATTTTGAGAATCCTACCGACTTCTGCCTGTACCCCTGTGATACTACAACATGGCAGGATCACAATCAACATACAATAAGATAAAGTACTACGACAATCCGACAAAAGATATGAATTTTTGCCTTAAAATACTACCCGAGGTCTAAAATAGCTATAAACCGATAAAATAATGTTCTTAACTTGATATACAACCTTGTAATAGCACCAAGAACATCCCGTAGGTCCAATAAGTCGCTGCCACAACACCCACAAATTTATATCACAAATTTGATGGGGCAAGCTATACCCAAATGATGATCTCGCGACGTAGAGCAACTTTCATGAAGCTTCTAAGATAAGATCACAAGGATCTATGGAGAATTTTGGGGCTTTTCTTTAATTTTTATGAGATTTAGATCGTGAAAAATGAATAAGAAATGAAGGAAAGTGTTTATATATATCCTTCCACCGACCTTGGGCCTACTTGACGTGTCTGCTTATGCAGTCTCGCAAAAATATGAATATCTCTCTATTTTGAAGTCATATGGATGGACCATTTTGTGCGTTGGAAACTAGACTCATAGACCTTCGATTTGGTAGATTGGTGGTCTTCTAACTCTTCATAAATTGGGATAAAATCTCCGAGAAATTTAGCCCAAATTTCAGAGAATTGAACAAAGTAACTTACGATAAATTTTGCTGACTTTTATTTCGCAACTTGCTTGACTTCAAAACTTAACATACGACCATTGTACGATTATAATACCTTGTAAAACATCATTCGTAACGTATTAAGTACTCTTATATTCACTCTGAATGTATGGGTTAATTTAAATGTTTAAACAAGCGAGGTATTATCCTTTCCCTTTAGGAACACTCGTCCTAGAATGAAAATAAGACTTGCAGAGCTAAGTTCTCAGGGGTTGCCAAAACTTCAGCAGAGTCTCCTCTCTAAATAGGTCTACCCCAAAACCTAAATTGCATAAAAGCCAAACTCGGACACCTCACAGGGCGATAAAACATATTGACACAATATAGCTTGACAAATAACTATCTGAATTAATTCATAACTGTGATAAAAAGTTGTAACTGAATGGGGTAACTCACCTCGACCTCTAGTGCCATCAATCTAGTGCTCGAAACAAGTATGGGTATTTGAATCTTATATCATCTTCAGCTTTCCATGGCACTTCCTTGATGTTCTTGTTCCTCCATAATACCTTTACGGAAGCCACATCTTTGGTCCTAAATCTGCGGACCTGCCGATTTGGTATCACATATGGAGTCTCCTTATAGGACAAGTTCTCTGAAATTTGAACATCTTCCAGTGGAACAACCCGAGAAGGATCTCCTATGCATTTTTGCAGCATCGATACATGAAAAACTGGATGAACAGACTCTAGCCCAGAAGGAAACTCTAACTCGTAAGCTACTCGTCCTACCCTCCAGAGGATCCAATATGGCCCAATGAATCTCGGAATAAGCTTGGGTTTCTTGCCAAATCTCAGAATGCCTTTCATAAGAGAGACTTTTAGGAACACCCAATCATCGACATAGAACTCTAAGTCCCTTCTTCGTACATCAGAGTATGACTTCTGGCAGCTTTGAGCTGTTAACAATAGCTCCCAAATAAGCTTAACCTGCTCCACTGTCTGCTGCACTAAGTTAGGTCCAACTAACCCTGACTCACTTACCTCGAACCATCCAATGGGGGATCTGCATGTTTTCCCATACAAAGCCTAGTAAGGCACCATCTTGATGCTGGAGTGATAATTGTTATTATATGTGAACTCAATGAGAGGCAAGTGATCATCCCAACTTTCCTTAAAGTCTGGCACGCACTCCCATAACATATCCTCGAGCATCTGAATTGTGTGCTCAGCCTGACTATCTGTCTGATGGTGAAAGGCCGTATTGAGGTTAACCTGCATCCCCAGTTTCTTTTGGAAATACTTCCAGAAGTTAGCGGTAAATTGTGCTCCTATCGGAGATAATAGATACTAGGACACCGTGTAGCCTAGTAATCTCTCTAATGTATAGCCCTGCATAGTCTTCGGCTATGAAAGTAGTCCAGAATGGTAAAAGGTGGGATGATTTTGTTAGCCTATCAACAATCACCAAAACAGAGTCAAACTTACGCCGCGATCGAGGTAACCTTGTAATAAAATCCATATTAATTGCTTCCCATTTTCATAAAGGAATTGCAATCTCCTTAACTAGCCCGATGGGCTTCTGGTGCTCAATCTTCACCTGCTGATAGTTAGGAAATTGTGCCACAAATTTGCCGATGTCCTTCGTCATCCCGTGCCACAAATAAATCTCTTTAATATCATGGTACATCTTCGTCAAACCTGGATGAATAGAATAACGGGAATGATGTGTCTCCACCATAATCTCTGTCGAAATTCTGCAATATCTGGAACACAAAGTTGGTCCATGTACCTCAAGACTCCATCTACTATCATCTAAAAGGCTAAAGACTCCTTGATAATGCTCAAACACACTCTCTCATAGGAGGTGATGGCGATCGTCAGAGCAAAACAAAATTTATATTCTCGATGGGAGTCGGGGTCGATCCTCGATGGGAGTCGGGGTTGATTCCACAGAGAATAATTATGATGAGTCACCAAGAGATTATCGTATATCAATCAAGAAGAGAGTAATTGTCCAAATAACATAAAAAGTAAAATAGGGGAAAATAGGGAATTGGGAATCCGTCAAAATCGCAATTCAAATAAGAAGGTAAAGTAAGCAACAGGTTTGTAATCAAACAAGAGGACGACTAGGCGTGTGTTTCCGATGGGATTCAAACATGGGTTAGGGGGCTTGTTCAATTATGCAAATTTTTAATAAACAATTTGGGTAGCATTGGTTATAGCTATGTTTGTCAATCTCTCGATCTTCCAAACATATTTTCCATGACCTTTATTCCATGGGTTCATCACAAAACAACCAATACAACCTTGGGAAAGTCATACTATTTCTAGCTTAGACTCTTAAATGGGTATTTTCCGGTGATTAAGCCATTTCTAGCATCAATCTAGATAGAAATCCCAAGTACCCACTATTGAATTCTCATCCGAAATCATAAACTTCTCTTTTAAGCAAGAACACAACCAAGTAAATTCAACCAATATTTACAACCATTAATTTTAGAGTTAAAACATGGAGAATTTAATAGACCCATATCAATCTAGCAATTATAAGCACAATTAAACAAGACCCACACCCAAATTCAAACACCCATCATACACATACCCTTAGACAAGAAAATTAGCCACTCATACTAAGAAAATAAGAGATTATACCAACTGGGTAATTCAAATTTCCATTCATAATTGTGCCAATATCCAATATCCAAGCTCAATTTGTACAATAATGGTGGAATCTTATGGTAGAAGATGAGAAATATCAAGTACACTCACTATCTTCCTTGGGAAAAACTCTCTATGGAAACTATTCAAAATTATGTCTAGAAAAACTAGGTACAATGCCCAATTCGGGTTTTAGAAGCTTCCCAAAATATCACATGAAAATGGACAAAAATGCCCCTCGAGCATGGTGCGATGCGACATTCGGTGCGACCGCCCACGCATTATGTGCATCACATGCCTCAACTCCAGCTGACCAGTGTCTTCAATTGATTTCAGGCATCATGCTAGGGGTGGTGCGGTTCGCACCAGCAGTTGTGTGTGTCTCATGACGACCGCACATCTCGGCAGATGTTTTTTCTCTTTTGATCACCTTCACACTTCAACTCCGTTTGAACTCTTTTGGGTCCATATCCTTGTTTTCTATTTGTGACCATGATTACCTATTGCATTAATAAAGGCAATAAGTATCTTTAAATCTTATCAAAACATGGCAGTAATTCATGAATAAAGGCTCAATAAGTTGGTAGATTACCAACTTATCAAACCCCCAAACTGGAACTATTGCTTTTCCTCAAGCAAGATACTCACAAAGTAAGGAATGAATTATTCTCTAAAACACATGGGTTGCACACAAGATTACTCTACTCTAAAAACTAAGTAAAATAACAAACAAAAAGACTCAAACAAAAAGACTCAACTACAATGCTCATCTCAATTTGGACCACCACATTCTCAATGCAGTCAATCATTTCCACCTCATCAAAAGGACTTCATTTCTCATTTAAAAACTGGAGAATTTGCCATTCAAAACAAGATCTAGCTTCTCAAGTCATTGGCATGGACTATCAAGGTTTTCCTCGAGATTCGCCAGACAATTTATCTCGTTCATTCCTCTCAATTGAAATAGAGACTTTATCATTCCTTTCAAGTGTGCGATGCCACTCACCACAAGAGAGAATCTCACTCACAATCATGCAATTCACAAGACAAAGGGATTATAAGAGAACCAAAAGACTCTCACTGTCTCAAAGAAGTTCAAGTGTACACACATCGAACCATAGGCTTGCCTTTCATGTAATTCGCCACTAATGTAGAGTTACCGAGCTCGGAATCACTAAGGACTTACGGGTTACGATGTTGGCTGGGGATAATAGGGAGGATTGCATTTGGCTCAAATGACTAAACTGCCCTAATGCTCCTTGTGATCATTTCGAAACACCACTCATATTTTCGAACAATGAATTCACCTTATTTCTCCCTCACACAACCCAAGCTTTCCCTTCAAACTTGATCATTTGACATCCTTTTATCACCTTCACTTGGTAGCACCAATTTCTTTCTTTCTTACATTTTTCTCATTTTATTGGACATTTTGGAGCAATTTTTATTTCATTCATAAGGTGCTACCTTGCATTAAAGCACAACTCCTTTTCTTCTCCATCTTAGTACATACACCCCCAAACTTAGGTGTTTGCCTATGTTATCATTTAAATTCCCCCTAAATTAGGCTTTTAGACTATGTTTCACTTTCAAGCCATTAGAGAGGACGGGTGCAACTTTAGGTTTAAAAAAGGGTCACGGTATCAACAAGGTGCCAAAGAAAGGTCACAAGTTCAAAGAGGTTCACTAAGATCAATGTAAAAGGAAGTCAATTTGGGTGAAGTGGCTATTCAAAGAGGGTCTAAGGTCATCTTTCAAGCTCTGTGACATCTACGATTTTGCCTTGAATCACATTTGAGGCAAGTTCTAGATGACATATGCACACAAGAACTAGGTATCGCCTTACCACATAAGGCATCACAACACAAGAATTATCACAATGGGTCTCAAAATCAATTGGGACAAATGACTTTTGACAAGCTATTCTGAGTTCTTCTACACACTCGTTTGTGAATCGATCAAGCCAAACAAGGAATGTGCAAGTCATGACAAGAGAATGGTTTTCTCAAAATCATTTTCACATTTTCCTTCAATTTTCAAAAACCTCTTGCCAAGAAAAAAATTCGGTGGGTCTATTCGAGACAAGCAAAGCACAAACTCAATTTAAAACTAAAACTTGGCATTTTCCCTTTAAAAAGTCATCTCTCAATCAATCATAGGGAAACACCAACCCGATTTGACATAAAAATAAACAAAAGAAATTATTTTGCTCCTTGGTAAAGAACCATGGTATGAAGAAAACCCTTGAAGTTTATTACTAATATACTATTAAAAAGCAATCAAAGACTTTAAGCGCTCATGAACCATTTGAAAACAAGCCTTGGCAAAGGCACTAAGCGCGTATGTAATGCATGGGTAGTAAAATAATGAATCGTATAGGACCAACTCGACATTCACAACACAATATCAAAATGCTGAATCAGGCCCGACAAGGGCACATTTAAGAATATAATAGCCACAAATGAATAATAAGATAACAATACATGCCTCATAGTGGCTCAAACACTACTTACACCCCCCAAACTTAAATAAAGCATAGCCCTCGATGCACAAAATTATACAAAAAGATGGATGTCAAGGTCTCTGATAGATCTAACACCAATGATGGCATCTTCATGCATAAATACGGTAGTGGGTCCTTTGGGGCCGAGGTGGTAAGGGTGGAGAAATGTAAGCATGTTCCAGATCTATCTAGAATCCTTTCACCGAAGGGATTGATGGGTCCTCCTTAACCTCAAGGAGGCCATGCGGCTCTACAACCTCCTACTTATCTTGATAAGTCATCAAGTCATGGTATGAAAGAGGAGAAGTGACCTTGCTAGGCCTAGATTGACGCCTCTATTCTGGCACATGAGATTTATAGAAATCTAAATAGTGATAGGTAGATGGAACTGTGGTATCGAAAGCCGACAAGATTGGTTCAATCACCTTTTGGATCTCAGATGTGCCATTTTCATCATTTGGGTCCCAACTCATGCACCAATCATCGGGAGGACTATCATTCCTCAGAGGAGATATTAAATTTAGGGTCGATAAATTGAGATCCCAATTAGAGGATTTTGGCTTAGCCTGTGGTACCACTTGCCTGAGCTCATGAACATCCACTTCCACGGTGTCAATTCGAGCATAATATTTGCTGACACTAGCTACTATCATGTCAGGCCCCGAGGCTACCCCATACACGCAACATTGTGTTTAGTGTCACAAGTAACCTTAAGCTAACCCATGGTCTGGCATAACTAAATATTTCTGATACAAAATGTAAACTGTGCGAAAGCTAAACTGGTTTAAATAAACAAGTCTGGGGAAAATAATCCAATAGTTATCGAAATATGAGAGAATATCATAAAAGTCTAAAACAACCACTGATGGTAAAAGCTGAAACTAATGCTATGTCTGAAAGTCTCTAACTGAAATGAGTTGCTGGAACAAACCCCTAGCTAACTCCAAAAGTCTGAAAACTGAAATATAAGACTAAAATAGATGAGCATAACTATCGCCCTCGAACTATGAGGACTCACTACTGGGCTGTTGAGTAAGGACTAAAGAATTGCACTAAGTACAGTCTGGATACTGAGCACCTGAACCTACATCATGATAAGATATAGCACAAAAGTATGCGTCAGTACTGGGAATGTACTGAACATGCAGGATATATGCAAAGCTGTATGTATAAGTATTGAACGTGAATAATATATTGAGCATGAAACTGAAAACTAAACTGATGCAATGACCAAGTATTAATCATGAACTATAAAGTACTGAAATGAACTAAAATTACTGAATACTAAATAAATGGTCAATACACATACTGAGTCTGGACTGTGGGAGCTACTCGTAACCGACATACTTAGAGCTGAGCTAACTATAGGGCTAACCTGTAACCCTGGCTGGAAGGGTGTACATACCTTGCCAAGGGTACAAACATATTCTAGCATGGATCCACTAATCTAATGTCCAAGGGACTAGGGTGTCAAGCCTAAACTGATGGGTAACCCCTTTTAGAACCTACAATGGCGCCATAGTTCTGGGACTTAGGGACTGCTACTAAAGGTCTCAACCTAAACTGACGGGTAAGCCTTCATCCCTTAGTCCACTCGGTGCTAAGTCTACTCCTAACTGAATGTAAAAGCAATGAACACAACTGCTATAGATGTTGGATAGCTCAAATACTGATAAAACTGAGAATGCATAATAATACTAAAAATTTCTATGCCATTCAAACCATGAAGCATGCCTGACTGAATTATCTGAGTTAATTTATTCTGAGAGAACCATCTTTCTTACGCACAAAAAGAACTGGAGCACCCCACAGAGAGATACTGGGTCTTATGAAGCTCTTATCTAGAAGGTATTTCAACTTTTCCTTCCATTTCTTAAGCTCAGCTGGAGCCATTCTATAAGGTGGAACTGAGATAGGCTGGGTATCTGTAAGTAGATTTATTCCGAAGTCGATTTCCCTTTTAGGAGAAACTTTGGGAAGATCTTCTGGAAACACCTCTGGGAATTCGTTAACCACGGGGAGTGACTCAAGAGTTGGGGTCTCGGAGTTTGAATCCTTAACCCAAACAAAATGATAGATATACCCTTTGAAAATCATTTTTCTGGCCTTAAGGTAAGAGATGAATTGACCTACGGGCACTGAGGTAATACCGTTCCACTCTAAGACTGGTTCGTTTGAAAACTAAAACCGAACAATCCTAGTTCTACAATCAACTGAGACATAACAGGAATGTAACCAATCCATTCCTAGAATAATGTCGAAGTTAGTCATTTCTAACTCTACAATATCGGCTGATGTGACTTTTTGGGAAACTATGACAGGGCAATTTTTGTATACCCGTCTAGTTATAATTGGGTCACCAACAGGAGTAGAGACTGAGATGGGTTCTGGGAGAATTTTTTGACTAACACCGAAGCCTACTGCTATGTAAGGAGTCACAAAGGAAAGTGTAGCTCTAGGATCCAACAATGCATATACATCAAGATGAAGGACTCATAACATACCCGTGACCACATCAGGAGAATTCTCTTGGTCCTGTCGAGTTTGAAGAGCATAGAACCTGTATTGGAGATGGCCACCACCTGTACTAGAAGAGGCACCCTGCTGAGTCAGGCGACCTGCTAGAGATGCTGTAGAATTAGCCTGATTCACTGGGCGAGTATCCCTGCCCTTCTGAGAAGTCACTGGACAATCTGTCATTCTGTGGCCCGAATTATCACACCTAAAACAATTTCCACTACCTGACATACATCCCTCCTGGTGGTTCCTACCATACTTCCTGCAAACTGGATGAGTACGCCCACTAGTGACACTACCTTGGATATTAGAGCCTGGCACCCTATCCCGTCGATCCTGTCTGAACTTAGGCACTGGGGCTCTAGCATAAAAAGAGGCTGGAGCTGAGGATTTCCAGCAAAATTGAGAGTGGTTACCACCATCTGACCTCTGATGAGAATAGGCAAAGTCATATGTTCTAGCTCTCTTATTGCCTTTACCCCGCTCTTTGATCTTTTCCTCTTCAATTTGCTGGGCGTGAGTCATCAACCTGGAGATATGCATCTCCTTTACCAGCATAGTGGTCCTGCACTCCTTGACCACATCATCAGACACACTAGACACAAACTTACTCATACGGGCTTTGTAATCCGCTACCATATCCAGAGCATACTTAGACAATTGAGTAAACTTAAGAGAGTACTCATTCACGCTCATATCATTCTGCCTTAAGTTGATGAACTCTTGAACCTTGATTTCCCTGAGTTCAAGTGGGAAAAACCTATCCAAAAATGCAGTCTTAAAGTTATCCCGATCTACTGGGCCTACATCAGCACTTCGAGACTCCTTCCACTGCTGATACCAGGTATGAGCCACTCCTTTCAACTAGTAAGCAGCTAAGTCTGCACTTTCAACCAGAGTGACACCCATAATCTCTGTCACTTTTTGAATGTCCTCAAGAAATTCTTGTGGATCTTTCTTGAACTTGGAACCATGAAACTCTGGGGATTCATTCGAGTGAAATCTCAGACTCTAGTTGTTGCGGATTTATTTGGAGGTGGGGATGGTGCCACAGCCTGCTGGTTAAGCTGAGCAGTCATGTCCTAAGCAAGCACCTGAAAGGCAACCCTAAAATCTGCATGAGTGACTTGCTCATTCAGAGGGTCTATTGGAGCTGGTGGTGCTTGTTGATTCCCGTTTCTATTTCTGTTTCCCTTTCCATTCGCTCTTCTAGGAGGCATTTTCTATAACGCGAAGAACACGAGTTAGAAGGAGATTAAATAAAGTTCACACTCTATAGCAGAAGATGGAAAAGAAAGAAGGGAAGGTTTTCCTAATGACATCTCATCGACTCTCCCTCATAAGTGTGGCGCGCTTCACACCCATGAAAAAACTCTATTCAATGCAGCTTTCAGATACCCTAGGACACTTGAACTTGATTTTTTGATACCAAGTTTGTCACGCCCCGAGACTACCCCCTAGACACAACACGGTGCTTAGTGTCATAGGTGACCCCAAGCTAACCCATGGTCTGTCATAACTAAACATTTTTTATACAAATGTAAACTCTGAGGAAGATAAACTGGTTTAAATAAACAAGTCTGGGGAAAATAATCCAATAGTTATCTGACTATGAGAGAATATCATAAAAGTCAGAAACAACCACTGACGGTAAAAGCTGAAACAAATGCTATATCTGAAAGCCTCTAACTGAAGTGAGTTGCTGGGACAATCTCCCAGCTAACTCTAAAAGTCTGAAAACTGCAATATAAGACTGAAATAGATGAGCATAACTATCGCCCTCAAACTATGAGGACTCACCAGTGGGATGCTGAGTAAGGATTGGAGAATCGCACTAAGCGCGGTCTGGATACTGAGCACCTGAACCTACATCATGATAAGATAGAGCACAAAATTATGCGTCAGTACTTGGAATGTACTGAGCATGCAGTTAAGTACTGAACGTGAATAATATACTGAGCATGAAACTGAAAACTAAACTGATTCAATGACCAAGTATTAATCATGAACTGTAAAGTACTGAAATAAACTGAAATAACTGAATACTGTTTAAATGGTCAATGCACATACTGAGTCTGGACTGTGGGAGCTACTGTTAACTGACATACCCCAAGCTGAGCTAACTATTAGGCCAACCTGTAACCCTGGATGGGAGGGTATTCATACCTTGACAAGGGTACAAACATATTATGGTGTAGATCCACTAATCTGATGTCTAAGAAGGGACTAGGGTGTCAAGCCTAAACTGACGGGTGGCCTCTTTTAGAACCTACAATGGCACCGTAGTTCTGAGAGTTAGGGATTGCTACTAATGGTATTAGCCTAAACTGATGGGTGATCCTTTATCCCTTAGTCCACTCGGTGCTAAGTCTACTCCCAACTGAATGTACAAGCAATGAACACAACTGATATAGATGTTGGATAGCTCAAATACTGATAAAACTGAGAATGCACAATAATACTAAAAACTGCGATGGCATTCAAACCGTGAAGCATGGCTGACTAAATTATCTGACTAGCAAGTATGAATTTAAGTACTAAAATTAAAACATGCTAGGGTTACTGAATTCTGAACACATGACTATCCTAGATTCCTAGGAAAATATGTAATGAACCTCATACAAATAATAGAATCTGAATTGCAATGATTGCATAAGGTTTAGGAACCCTATGTCTAAAGAAACTAACTGAGAAGCTGAGAACTTAACTAAATCTAGGGACTCAATGGGTTAAAGGGACCCATTGATGAAATCCCACATACCTGGAAGAGAATTCTATGGAGAAACCCTTGGATTTTGGGGCTGAACTTGTGAGAACCTTCTGCTTGTTCTTGAGAGGGAGAAACATTCCTTTTTCTCCTAATTTGCTAAGTGTCGATTAGTTTGAGGGAATGAGGGAGTTTGGGTAGTTTTAGGATTACTAATTAGGCTTAGATAAGTTAAAACAACATAGCTTAGGCCTTAGATGAGATAGGAAAAGCCTAAAATACCCTTGGGAAAATAAGAGAAAATTGCTGAACAATTCGCGACTCAGGTTCTACGGACAGGTTCTATGGTTCATGGATGCTTCCATGACTCGTAGAACCTTGTCGTGGTTCCTGGGCCTTTTTTTCAAGCTACGGGTCATAGTTCCATGACTTGGTTTCATGACCCGTGGAACCATTCACGGTTCATGGAACCCTGTCATGGTTCCATAGGGATTGATGACCCTCAGGTATGATTTCTATGAGACCATTCCATGACTCGTGGATCATTGCACAGTTCATGGAAATAAGTCGTGGATTCATAAAGACAGTTAGGTCTTAGGTCCGAGTTCCACGAGTATAATCCATGACTTGTAGATCATTCCATGATTCATGGTTTCGACTCGTGATCTTGACTCCAACTTGGTTGGACTCTGGAAGCAGTTCCATAACTCGTGGACTATTCCACGGTCTATGAAAACCATCTGTGGTTCCGTCTGGAACTTGGAAAATTTTATTTTCTTATTTTTCTAAGCTGGTGTTAGGCTTAGAATTTCTGGGGTGTTATATACCGGCTTCAAAGCCGATTTGATAGTGGATTGAATCATGCTATGAATGTATGTAGATATCTTTTGCAATTGCCCCTCATTGTTCCAAACAATTTGAGCAAACTTGAGTGACCCACCCAAAGAATTGTCAATTGGAGGACCCATATGGGTGGTATCTGGTACTTTTTGAGAAGGAGATAGAATATCCGCATGATCATGAGCTATATTCTCAGCATGTGCATTTCTATCCATGGAACTTGGAGTGGGAGCAAGGTATCTTTTCTTGACATGTGGGGCATCTTTGTCCCGCCTTGTGTTCAAGTAAGCCATGCCATTAGCTTGGCTAGTCTTGTCCAATGATCGTAAAATAGGACAGTTTGCCTGGAAGAACAGAAGGCATATGAGAACAGGAAAGGCCATGGAGGTGGATTCGTGTCTAGCTCTCCGCTTGAGTTGTTCGACAATGATTTCTCCTTCATGTATCAGGAGGCTAGACATGATATATGCGATGAAAATAGCCACCTCTATAGTCACCTTAGTGGTGTGACTAGTTGGGATGAGTCATATGTGCATACAAAATCTAACCACATCCGAGCTTCAAACTTAAGATCTGATCGATCGATGGGTCCTTTTGAGATAGCCCAAAAAGGAGTTCCTTCGGCGATGATATTAGTAACCCACTCATATTGGTTCTCCTTTGTAGCCACATATTCTAAATATCTTGACACTGGAACTGGTTCAGCATCCCATATAGAAAAGTGGATGGCTGCTGGGGTAATATCCACTTCCTTGCCCCTCACTAAAACTTAATCCAGGCACGGTAGCTTGCTTGTTGGGCCCTTATGCTTTAGAATGTCTTGCCTAGCCCGATATGAGGCATAGAACTCCCATACCAATTCAGGGAAATATGAGCCGAAGGTTTTGGCGAAGTGAGCCCAGATCCTTATACCAAATTGCTTGGGTATGTTTGGAAAATCAACTTCGAAGGCTTCCACATCAAGCCCTTTCTCATCCAAGAATGGTCGTTTTTCCCAAAACTTAAGTTAGAATGGGGATTTTAACGAATCAAAATTTGAAATTTTAATTTGATGAGGGCCAAAATCGGACTGAATCAATTTGTGCACATGCCTAGTCCATTCTCTATAAAATGTACTAATGAGTAAAAACCTTCTACTGACCCAGTCCGCTGACCTATACCATCCTGATCTCTAGTCGGGCAGTTCTTCCACATATGCCCCTCCTATCCACAAGAATAACAAGTTGTGGAACCCTATCTGCATCTCCCATAGTGCATCCTGCCGCAAGTAGCACAACGTGGTGGGGATGACCTTGCTGCTGAGATCCTGATGCTCATGAAGCCTCGCTTGGGATTGACTGTCCCCGACGATCAGGTCTACTACCCTGGAACTGCTGTGGAGGAGGCCTACCAAAATATCAAGGTCTGAGACCCCCTTGAAACTCTCCTTGTGAACCAACGGGCCTAGCTTTATTTGATTTTTCTCTCTCTAGTCTCTCAGCCATAACTGCTGAGGTTGGCGCTCCTCTATACCCTGTGCAAAGGCTTGAATCTGCGAGATATCCATATCATCATTTAGTGAAGCTATAGTACAAGTATCAATATAATATGAAGCAAGACCTGCCATAAACTGACATACCCTATCATGCATCATATGAACAAATACTGGTGCATATCTAGACAAAGAATCAAATCTCAGCCCATACTCTCGAACGCTCATGCTGCCCTGCCAAAGGCTCGGAAACTGATCTACCCGAGCATCCCAAATCTCTTGTGGAAAATAATGATCTTGAAAAGACTCTTTAAAACTATCCCAAGTGGGGGTGGAAGTGCATCTCCACCTAGATCTCTCTTAACTCTCGTACTACAACACTGCAATATCACGCAACCGCAATGCTGCTAACTCAACTGACTCAGTCGCTGAGGCATGCATGACCCTAAAGATCCTGTAAAGCTGATCTACAAAGTGTTGAGGGTCCTCTTTACAATCTGTCCTCGTAAACTATGAAGGACTCAAGGTGAAGAACTCATCAACTCTCAAACTTCTGGGCCCTTCAGAAGGTCCGACAATATCTGGCGCAACTGGCTGACGCTGTGCAGCTACTAACTATGCCAACATCCATACTGCACTCCTAAAATCTTGATCAGCTGGAATAAGAGGATTTTGAGGTGGTACTGTGGTGGACCTGGAGGTCCTTTAACCCTCGGAGGCTCCTAAGGTAGTAGAGAAACTGGAGAGGGCTGAGAAGATATCTCCCCATGGGCCTCAGGATGGGCTATCTCTATAACTGGTACCCTGATAGTACCCTCACCTATAGCTGTATCTAGCCTCTGGCTAGCTGTGGTCGGTCAGGTATCGAGCATCTCCCTATTTAAAATAACAATTATAAGCTCGAGAACTCAACTCTTAAGACTCAGTTGTATAACATGATTTGAGCAAAACAAGGGTAATAATTCTAACATGTCATATAGTTCCCTGCTTATAGAATATGGTGCACAACATATTTATAAATGGGACTCTACTAGACACGGCTTGTAGACTCCCTAGGATATGACGTTGCTCTGATACCAAGTTTGTCACGCCCCAGCTTAGGGACATAACTGGCACCTGATGCCACCTTAGACCTGAGCTGACCCTTATTGGACAACTACATTATTGGCAGACTGCCAGTCATAAAATCATGGAAACAAACTACTATATCTCGGCTTAAAGATAAGACCTCGACCGGCAATGACCCTATCAATAAGACTAATAATAACCTCAGCAAAACCCAGCAATTCATATAGAATAGAAACAAAATCCTATGCAGGCCGTCGAGGTCACTATGTTGTCTAGAAATATATAAACTGTGGATATATGTACATATATGATAAAGGACAATAAGTCGCTGTGATACAACAACAAAACAACGAGGCTAACACGGTCGATAGTGCTTATCTATATAACCCAAAGTATGCAAGCCTCTAAGAGTAATATAACTTGGCTGGGACAGGCCCAGCGTACCCAAAAACTATCTACAACAAAAGCTAACAAACCTCAAAAACTCTAGCTGCTCCAGAAGAAAGGGGCTAGCCAACCTATTGGGACTGAACCGTTGCTACTGGGAAGGTCTGTCGAGTCATTTGTCAGGACCTGCAGGCATAAATGCAGCGCCCCCAAGCAATGGGGTGTCATAATGAGATAATGTACTGAGCATGTAAGGTAAGATAATAACTGTACAAGAATTATAAAGTGTTGAAAGTAACTAGATCAGAGAGTCAAAGTTAACCGAGTATACCTACCTGCTCCTAGATCATAACATGCCAATAATAATCAAACAACAACCTAATCGAGCCCCCATAAGGTTGGAAGGTACAAACAGCAAACAAGACCACCTACCAAGGCCCTCAAAAGCCTAAAAGGTGCTAATTTAATCTATATACCCCTATCGGTAGTCTTCTAGCCCCGTAGGATATCATTACATCTCAATAGACTCTCAGTCACTTTACACATAGCCTCGAAGTTCATCGTTATGTACAGTAGCCCATTAGGTACATTGTATTTCATAATATTCCCTTTAGGCATTCTTTATATAGCACCGAAGGCAAGTACTATCTTCTTATAGCCCCATAGGCTTCCTATAGCCCTCTTAGGCACTGCTATATCCTCGTAGGTATCAATATAACCCCATAAGTATTAATATGTAGCCTTCTTAGGCAATCGAGTAGCCCATAAGTGAACATGCCTCCATATAACCCCGTAGGTAACCATAATAGCCCATTGGCTTTATATTAGCCCTGAAGGCGATTGGAATAAACTGTAGGCTTCCACTTATCTCAATAGCCCCTTAGGCAAGCTGTACATAGCACCGTAGGCAAAAGTCACATTTGTACAGCTAACCACAATAGCCCTGAGGGAAATAACAAATAATCCAATAGCGCTTAGGAGTACATCAATGATAACAATCTTATTATATTGCTCCTAAGCTTTAAGGAAACATGCCAAAAGAAGAAAATATCTTTAACAAACCTTTTTCAACGATTTTGAGCAGCCTACTGACTTCTGCCCATACCTCCCGTGATACTTCAACATGGCAGGATCACAATCAACACACAAGAAGATAAGGTACTATGACAATTCGATAAAAGATATGGATTTTTGCTGTAAAATACTACTCGAGGTCTAAAGTAGCTATAAACCGATAAAAGAACATTCTTACCTTGCTATACAACCTCGTAATAGCGTTAAGAACACCCTATAGGGCCAATTAGTCGCTACCACAACACCCATAAATTTATATCATGAAATTGACAGGGTAAACTATACCAAAATGATGAGCTCGTGATGTAGAGCAACTTTCATGAAGCTTCCAAGATAAGATCACAAGTATCTATGGAAAATTTTGGGCTTTTTCTCTGATTTTTGTGAGCTTTAAATCGTGAAAAATGAAGAAGAAACAAGGAAAATGTTTATATATATCCTTCCACCGACCTTGGGCCCACTTGAGGTGTTTTCTTGTGCAGTCTCGCAAAAATGCAAATATCTTTCTATTTTGAAGTTGTATGGATGAACAGTTTTGTGCTTTGGAAACTAGACTCGTAGAACTTCGATTTGATAGGTCGATGGCCTTCTAAATCTTTATAAATTAGGAGAAAATCTCTGAGATATTTTGTCACGCCCTGAGGCTATCCCCTAGACATAACACGGGATCCGGAGCACCAGTGCTCCAGATTAACCCTTGGTCATAGCATACTCATACATCAATTCAAGAAAACATAGCGGAAGCATACTAGATACAAACAGGTAACCACAACTTAAATGAGGACAAGGAATAAGAAGTATAAACTCCATACAACGGAAAGCAAGTCTAGCTATGTCTGAAGCCTCTAAACTATCATAAAAGTTGATGGGATAAGACCCCAACTAGCTCGAGATATCCAAAGAAAATAACATAGGAGAAATAGATCTAATAATGGCCCTCGGATAATGAGGTCTCACCACTGGGAACTGGAACTCCAGCAAGATCTAGCCATGAGTGTGAGGGAATGTTCGTGACCCAGGATTCTATTTTCTCATCAATCCAATCTCCGTTCACGTTTTTTCTTTTTCATATCAATGAATAGATATCTTTACTTGTATGACTTAGAAGTCTCGTATTTCTCGAAAAAGTGATTCGATTGATGGTGAAGAAAGATAATTCTTGGTTCAGTTCTCCATCTTAACGATAGAAAATAGGATTGATCAAATTCTATTGAGTCTGACTCATAGTGATCATTTATCAAAGAATGACTTTGGTTATCAAATGATTGAACAACCGGGAGAAATTTACTTACGATACTTAGTTGACATTCATAAAAAGCATCTAATGAATTATGAGTTCAATCCATCCTGTTTAGCAGAAAGACGGATATTCCTTGCTCATTATCAGACAATCACTTATTCACAAACTTCGTGTGGGGAAAATAGTTTTCATTTCCCATCTCATGGAAAATCCTTTTCGCTCCGCTTAGCCTTATCCCCCTCTAGGGGTATTTTAGTGATAGGTTCTATAGGAACTGGATGATCCTATTTGGTCAAATATCTAGCGACAAACTCCTATGTTCCTTTCATTATGGTATTTTTGAACAAGTTCCTGGATAACAAGCCTAAAGGTTTTCTTCTTGATGAGATCGATATTGATGATAGTGACGATATTGATGATAGTGAAAATCTTGATGCTAGTGACAATATCGATCGTGACCTTGATACAGAGCTGGAACTGCTAACTAGGATGAATGGGCTAACTGTGGATATGATGCCGGAAATAGACCAATTTTTATATCACCCTTCAATTTGAATTAGCAAAAGCAATGTCTCCTTGCATAATATGGATTCCAAACATTCATGATCTGGATGTGAATGAGTTAAATGACTTATCCCTCGGTCTATTAGTGAACCATCTCTCCAGGGATTGTGAAAGATGTTCTACTAGAAATATTCTTGGTATTGCTTCGACTCATATTTCCCAAAAAGTGGATCCCGCTCTAATAGCTCCGAATAAATTAAATACGTGCATTAAGATACGAAGGCTTCTTATTCCACAACAACGAAAGCACTTTTTCACTCTTTCATATACCAGGGGATTTCACTTGGAAAAGAAAATGTTCCATACTAACGGATTCGGGTCCATAACCATGGGTTCCAATGCACGAGATCTTGTAGGACTTACCAATGAGGTCCTATCGATTAGTATTACACAGAAGAAATCAATTATAGACACTAATACAATTATATCCACTCT
This sequence comes from Jaltomata sinuosa, assembly GCA_003996215.1. Taxonomy (NCBI): domain Eukaryota; kingdom Viridiplantae; phylum Streptophyta; class Magnoliopsida; order Solanales; family Solanaceae; genus Jaltomata; species Jaltomata sinuosa. The sequence continues at coordinate 23,760 of QJPP01005327.1, read as the reverse complement.
TCATAGACAAACTTGGGATTTGCGATCCCAGGTAAGATCGGTTCAGGATCATGGGATCCTTTTCTATCAAATAGGAAGGGATGTAGCATAAAATGTACTTCTAAGTAATTTCCCCATAGATCCTATATCTATCTATATAAAGAAGAAATCATGTAACAGAGGGGATTCTTATTTGTACAAATGGTACTTCGATCTTGGAACGAGCATGAAGATATTAACGATACTTCTTTATCTTTTGAGTTATTCTGCTGGATCGGTCGCTCAAGATCTTTGGTCTTTATCCGGACCCGATGAAAAAAATGGGATCACTTCTTATGGACTCGTTGAGAATGATTCTGATCTAGTTCATGGCCTATTAGAAGTAGAGGGTACTCTGGTGGGATCTTCACGGACAGAAAAAGATTGCAGTCAGTTTGATAATGATCGAGTGACATTGCTTCTTCGGCCCAAACAGAGGAATCCCTTAGATATGATGCAAAAGGGATCTTGGTCTACCCTTGATCAGAGATTTCTCTATGAAAAATATGAATCAAAATTTGAAGAAGGGGAGGGAGAAGGAGCCCTTGACCCGCAGGAGGATTTATTCAATCACATAGTTTGGGCTCCTAGAATATGGCGCCCTTGGGGCTTTCTATTTGATTATATCAAAAGGCCCAATGAATTAAGATTTCCCTATTGGTCCAAGTCATTTCAGGGCAAGCGGATCATTTATGATGAACAGGATGAGCTTCAAGAGAATGATTCGGGGTTCTTGCAGAGTGGAACCATGCAGTACCAGACAAGTCAAAAAGGAAAAGAAAGTCACCTTTCCTGCCAACCTCCTGGCTTTATTCTTATACTGATCGAGCTGCACTATTTTATATTCTAATAGATTCTACTTCTCTTGCTTGCACGATTTTTTCCGGAACGCGATTGGTTTCTAAGATCACTTCCGGTCCTATGCTTTTTATTAGTTAGTCCTTGTAAATCCCCCAGGCGTCGTATTTTTTTGAAATGAGGTCCTCGGTAACGCGACATAAAGACTCCTTTTTATTATTTAGTATTTCGAATTAATTCTTATTTCTATTTATTTTTTATTGATTTAATGATAACGGGCGGAAAAAGCATACAAAGATAGTGAGGCTTCCATCGTTTAGATTTAGGGCAATAGGGCGCACCACAGATATGATAAGAAGCACCCCTGAATCGATAGGTCAAAGACAGAAACATAGTACCAGTGACATCTCTAATCTTTGAGCAAATCGAGGTCTTTTCCACATAATAGCGTCAACCAAAGATCGGAGCATCTTAGCAGACACTGGAGAGAAATCCCTAGTAACTTCGCCGCTCCTAAATTATTTGGCAAACTCCAAAACATGACTTATAATAAATAATGTTTCAAATGGGAGACTTTTCTTTAGATATAGTTATAGTACACTGAAACTATATATTATGCAAAGTGGCCGTCACCTTCTCTTCGGCGATCACCATCGCTAAGAATGGCATAGTCGCAAAGCTTCATCGTGCCATACACCCTTTCAGTAGCTATCCACATAAGCATATGATGTTTAAGTGTGAATAGAGGCCAAGAACAAAAAAATCCGAGGGGCCTTCGTAAACGTCACAACTGATGACCTATAGCCTTTATTATATTATAGAAACTATATGGTAATTGAAAGACTACAGAACAAAGTATGAACGTCCAGGAAATTGCAAAGGGATTTCCGAACAACCCTGCATGCAGGACGTCAGGATAACAGATAAGGAATCGGTAGCAGCCTTAAGATAGATAAAAGGAGAAGAATTTTTTCTTTCTTCTCAAGTACTGCAACGGTTGGGTCTGATTATAGGTACCATCCATTCTTAACCTTGCCAAAACCTTCATCCATCGTGTATAGGCCGTACTAAGGCCTGATATAAGGGTAATCCAATAGCGAATAACCTTTTCTTCCCTGCCTCCTCGACTTCATTCCCAAGTCCTTTGTTTAGCCAAATCAGCTTGGGATAGCTTGGTTGGTGAGAGAATTTTAGCATTTATTTGATTGATAGAAGCAAAGAATTCACCTAACTAGAACTTCGCGAGTGAACGCAAAGAAGCAAACCAGACTAGACGGAAAGAACTCCGAGTAAACAAAGCAAAAGCCCATTTGGCCGATCTCAAGCTGGATGAGAAGGCAAACCAACCCTCCAAAGAAGGAAACTATGAATAATAAGACCATTAGTGACCAAATGACAACGTTGACATAGGAAAAAAAGGTGAGATAGGGGATGGAAGTAGGGTAGTGCCAACTCTGCACCGCGACTATTTTGGCTCTTTTCGGAGAGCATCAAATCAACCGCTTTCATTTTCTTTGAGACTGACCCTCTTCCAGGTGAAAATGGGAAGGAGCTTTCCAATCGATCACACGCCCGACACAAGAGAAGGAATGGCAAGAGAATTCGACATCCCCCAAACCATTAGACTTCCAGAGATAAGGAGTTCGGTCGCCATTAAAACCCTTCTCAGAAACCGAGGAAATATCAAATCCAATTCTGATACTGGGTAGGATTCACTAGCCGCTAGACATAGTACATAAACCAATAGTAGTATGAATGGTACAAGAACTATTTGACCTCTTTCAGGAAAGGGCCTTACACACGGGGACACTGGCTGATCCCGCCGACAGGAGCATTTGTACTAAGAAAGGAGTCTCGTACAAAGGGTTGGAAAGAAGGCTTTTACCTTATTTCAGGTGGGTTAGTTCATATCTGTTCGGGAGGAGGCGGACAATGAAAAGATAGAAAGGAGCGAATAATTCCAACCAACTCGACAAAGACATTCAGACATGAAAAAGATAAAGAAAGATGTGTTAAGATTGTGTTTTCCCAGACGACTCGCACACAACCGTATTTTTTCAATTGAAGAGTTGGACTCCCTAGAAAAATAGCATCTCGTAAGTTTCTGGAAGAAAGACGCAAAAATAGGTATCGGTATAGGAAAAAACCTCATTCTGTTGTGGTTGAGAACCAGTCTTTTCTTAGGTCAGGCTTGACTTTGCTTTTTCTCGGACGGGGTCGAACCGTCATTCCAGGATTTGCAGTCTGATACATTTCCACTATGTTACCTAGCCAAACCCTCCACCTCATCAAAGTTAAACGATTGTTCTTCCTTCTCCACTCCTTCTTTTTGTACATATGCGGCGGCGGTAGAGAAGGGGGGACAACTCCTTTCTCCTTTGCCTTGCTCAATCTTCCTTTTCTGATTGAAAGTAGCAAGCCACTCTACTATTGGTACAGAGTCCAGATAAAAGGTTGCTCATCCAGCCCAGCGGATCCATTATTTATGCGGCAGTGTAATGCAGTTGAAAAAGGGAAGCCCCTTTTTATTAGTAAGGTATAGGTTGGTTGGGGAAAACTCCAAAACTAGGAAAAAGCTTCCCTTAGATTATAGAAAAGTTTGAGATAGGGGAACTCCTACTATATCCCTAAACTACAAGCTAGCGCGCAACGGCTGAAAAGTCGTTGTTGCTTGCTGCTTGCAGGCTCGAAAATCTCTCTTTTGCCTCTCCTCCCTGTCTCAATTCTGATTGATTAGCTTCTTTCTTTGCGCAAGCTACGGTCTAACGACCCCCTTGTTATGTTGCATTTTGTGATCTTCCACTTCAGTCTGCATTTTTTGGATAGCCGGGACCCGATATTGATTTTTGATTTCAATGTCAGCTCCAGGGGCAGCCCATCTGATTAGTTCAGCTATCACTGCTGGAAACCCCAGCGGTTGTTCGGCTGTCCCCGTATGCCTATC
>QJPP01005327.1:0-15000 GCA_003996215.1 Jaltomata sinuosa | reverse complement strand
GAACATAAACATAGGAGAGGAATTCCGAGCCCGAATATGCATCATCAAAGCATGCAGCGCAAGACATATATCAGTACTATAGGATGTACCGAATAAGCTAGATATGCATGAATATGATGAAAACATACTGGAAACGTAATAGAAACTTAGTTCATGCATAAAGGAGTTATCAAAAGTAAATATCATGATTTGATTGGTAAACGTGAGATATGAGTCAAGACTTCAAAGTAGATATCATAATCTTAAACAAGACAAAACATCCATATGGGAATTTCTTATGATCGACATTAGACCATGCGAGCTACATGGAATCTAACTATATAACCCTAGTTAGCAAAGCTGACTTGAACTGTGCCAAGGAATGAGTCACCATATCCAACTATATAACCCTAGTTGGCAAAGCTTCCCTAATGCCCGCTAAGGCACAGGACACCATACATTAAAATGTGGAACCACTCTCATAAGCCCATAGGGCACTTCATAACCTATGCTCGCAACATAGTTTTGGACTCGGGTAATCAAACCCTCATCGCTCGGTGCTAAATACTACTCCCAAAACATGTACATATAACTCATAAATTCATAGTGGCACAATCTCATGCCAACTCTTATTGACAATCATGAAAACACATCGGGTATCATACAATTCTCATATCATAAGTTCTTGAAGTTTAGCATAGCCATAATTCCAAATCATACTTTTTCTTTCTAAACTCATACTTGAAGAATTAGGCATGCAATTTCCATAAGGTACTTGAGATCATAATATCAATGCATGAAATTGAACTTAAAATCCATGGAGGAATCAGGAAAAACATTTAATAGAAAGACCCAAGAGGATTGAGTAAGAACCCCAACTTAGAATTCCATAACTTGAAGGAAATCATACTAGAAATAAACTTTAATGCTTGGGTTTTCGAAATTATTTAAGTAATCTTAGCCAAATCATAGATACACAATAAGAAACTATGAATTGATGCATAGAAACTGATTTCATAAGTGTTTCCCCAATTTAGATTAAAACCCTAATTTCACAAGTTCATAATTCAAAATAAGAATTGGGGGTTTTGGGCACAAGGGTGAGACGAACCCATTGTTGAATACCCACATACCTTGATTGAAGCTAACCCACTTGAAATTGAAAAGAAAAGAGACTTGATCTTGGAGCTTGAGAGTTGGAGTTCTTTTCCCTTTTTGGGAGATGAATGAAGATTTGGGGAGAGACTTAGGCTAATGAGGGTGGAAACCCTTCTAGAAATAGTCTAAACGATATCATTTGGAATTTAAAAGTGTGGGTAATAACTAAAGTACCCCTAGAACATAATTAGGAAAAGCTGTTAAAAATTCAGCTTCAGGTTCCACGGGCCCCTTTCCACGGACCTTAGAAGTAACCACGGCTCGTGGATTGGAGTCGTGGTTCCTGAGCCAAAATTTTAGGCTGCGGATAACTTTTCACGGACTAACAAGATGACTCGTAGAAACTTCTACGAGTCATGGAACCAATTCATGGTTTCAGGGGAAATGACCACTCTCTGTCTGAGTTCCACAGGTTGGTTCCATGACCCGTGGAAGCTTCCACAAACCATGATACTGACTCGTGGTTCTCAGACCTGAGGGTGGTTTACAGGATTGGAATCACGAGTCCCTTCCACGACTTGTGGACTTGACCCGTGATCCCTGAAAGTTCAAAAATTTTGTAGTTTTCTGAGTTTGAAAGCTGGATCAGATTCTGGGGTATTACAATATCTCCCCCTTGGGATCTTTCGTCCTCGAATGAAGACTAAGCAAGGAAAACTGGAGAGAAAACAACCCAACCAAGCATCAAAATATGAAAACTCAAGGATAAACATGAAAACTGAGCTTTTCAACTTAAAACATGACTGAACTAACTTCAAAAAACATGAATGCATGCTAGGATCATGAGGAAAACTGATAGAGTAGGATCGGAGGGACATACTAGGGATAAAACTAATAGATCAAGCTAAAACTGAGTCGGAAGGAAAGAGATGAGGGTACTTGGATTTTATGGCTGCTTCTGCTTCCCAAGTAGCTCCCTCAACTAGCTGATTCCTCCATAGGACCTTTACCAAAGAGGCTTCTTTATTTCTCAACCTCTGAATCTGACGATCAAGGATTTATACGGGAACCTCCTCATAAGTGAGACTATCCTTCACACCCATATCTTCCAAAGGAATAATCAAGGTCGGATCACCAACACACTTCTTTAACAAGGAGATATGGAAAACTGGATGAACCGCTTCTAAATCCGATGGCAAATCCAACTCATAAGCAACGCTACTAACTCTCCTCAGTATATGATAAGGACCTACAAATTGGGGACTAAGCTTTCCCTTCTTGCAAAATTCTAATTCTCTTCTCCTCATATCTGCATATGATTTCTGTCAACTCTGAGCGGTCTTCAACCTTTACCTAATAAGCTGAACCTTCTCCACAGTCTCGTGAACCAAATCTGGACCAATCAAATCTACCTCACCTACCTCAAACCAACCAATAAGAGATCTATTCCTCCGATCAGAAAGTGCCTCATACGGAGCCATCTGGATGCTAGAGTGAAAGCTGTTGTTGTAGGCAAACTCGATAAGAGGTAAGTGATCGTACCAATTACCTTTGAAGTCAATCACACAAGCTGTCAACATATCCTCCAAAGTCTGAATAGTATGCTCTGCTTGGCCATCTGTCTGATAGTAAAAAGCTGTGCAAAGTTTCACCTGAGTACCAAGACCTCTCTAAAACAATCTCCAAAACTGGGAGGTAAACTGAGTACCCCTATCTTAAATAATGGACAATGTGATACCATGCAATCAGACTATCTCCCAGATGTAGAGTCTGCCATTGTCATCCGCTGAATCTATAGTCTTGACAACTAGGAAGTGGGCTGATTTGGTCATCCTATCGACAATCACCCAAATGGAATCATGTTGCCTTCAAGTACGAGGCAACCCAGTAATGAAGTCCATATTGATCGCTTCCCACTTCCAAGTAGGAAGGTCAATATCCTAAATCATGTCATCCGGTCGCTGATGCTCCACCTTCACTTGTTGACAATTGGAACACCTAGCTACAAAATAAACTATGTCCCTTTTCATATTATTCCACCAATAGACTTCTCATAGATCACGGTATATCTTAGTGGCACCTGGGTGAATGAAATATCTAGAACTGTGAGCCTCCGTCAGAATATGCTGTCTCAACCCATCGACATCTGGCACACACAATCGACCCTGATAATGAAGCACACCATCTCCCCTTTAGGAGAAAACCTCTACCCTTTGCTGATGGACTACACCCTTTAGCTATAGTAAAATAGGATCACTGTCTTGCTTTGCCTTCACTTCAGCTACCAAAGATGATTCGGAACCATTCTGAACAATAACACCACCTTCTGTCGAGTCCATAAGGCAAACTCCCAACTGAGCAATCCTATGAACCTCCTTAACCAAAACCTTCTTCCTATCTTCGACTGAAGACACACTACCCATGGACAATCTACTAAGTGCATCCGCCACAATATTGGCCTTATCCGGGTGGTAAAACACACTCATGTCATAATCCTTAAGAAGCTCAAGCCATCTTCTTTGTCACAGATTCAATTCCTTTTGAGTGAACACATACTAAAGACTCTTATGATCGGTGAATACATCCACGTGAACACCATACAAGTAATGTCTCCAAATCTTCAAAGCAAAGACAATGGTTGCTAACTCAAGATCACGAGTAAGGTAGTTTTTCTCATGAGTCTTAAGCTGTCTCAAAGCATAAGAAATTACTTTACCACGCTGCATTAACACACAACCCAAACCAATCCTAGAAGCATCACAAAACAAAATCATCTAGGCCCTCGGGTAGCCAATACTGGAGCTGTGATCAATCTAGTTTTCAATTTCTGAAAGTTCTTCTCACAAAGGTCATACCACTGAAATTTTACCTTCTTCTGAGTCAACCAAGTCAAAGGGGCAGAAATGGAAGAAAATCCTTCCACAAATCTCCTGTAGTGACCAGCCAAACCCAAAAAGCTCCTAATATCAGACGGAGAGGTGGGTCTAGGACAGTTCTTTAGTGCCTCGATCTTTTGAGAATCAACTCGAATATCATCCCTAGTCACAATATGACCCAGAAAAGCAACAGACTGTATCCAAAACTCACACTTGCTAAACTTAGCAAATAACTGCCGGTCCTTGAGAGTTTGCAACACCACTTTCAGATGGTCCGCATGCTCCCCCTCACTCCGAGAATAGATAAGGATATCATCAATGAACACAATCACAAACATATCTAAATACTACTTGAACACACGGTTCATCAAATCCATAAAGGATGCAGGAGCATTCTTTAGACAAGAAGATATCACAATAAATTCATAATGACCATACTGTATCCAGAAGGCTGTCTTCGGAATATCATACTCTCTAACATGAAGCTGATGATAACCGGATCTAAGGTTAATTTTAGAGAAGAAACTAGCACCCTAAAGCTGATCAAATAAGTCATTAATTCTAAGAATGAGATACTTATTCTTGATTGTGACCTTGTTCAACTGACGGTACTCGATACACATTCTACGGGAACCATCTTTCTTTCGCACAAACAAAACTGGGGCACTCCATGGAGAAATACTAGGCCTGATGAAACCCTTATCAAGAAGATCCTTCAACTGGTCCTTTAACTCTTTAAGTTTCGTGGGAGCCATCCTATAGGAAGGAATAAAGATAGGATTCATATTTGGAAGAAGATCTATTCCAAAGTCGATTTCCCATTAGGGAAGGACTCTGGGCAAATCTTTGGGAAACACTTCTGGGAACTCATTCACAATAGGAACAGACTGAAGGGATGGGGTTTCAGACTTCGTATCCATAGCCCGAACTCTATGATATACATAACCCTTAGAAATCATCTTCCTAGCCTTAAGATAAGATATGAAATGACCTTTCGAGGATGGGGGACTACCTTGCCATTCTAAGACAGGTTCATTTTGATACTTGAAACTAACAACTCGAGTACGGTAATCAACCGAGACATAACAAGCATACAACCAATCCATACCAAGAATAACATCAAAATCAGTCATCTCCAACTCTACTAGATCCGCTGAAGTGACTCTATGAAGGACTGAGATAGGGCAACAGTAGATTCATTTGGCTAGGACTGACTCACTAATAAGAGTAGACACACAAAATGGTTCTAAAAGTAATTCAGGACAAATTTCAAACTTGCATGCTACATAAGGGGTCACAAAAGATAGGTAGGCACTGGGGTCTAACAAAGCATACACATCAAGAGAGAAGACTTTCAACATACTAGTGACAATATCAGGTGAACTCTCCTGGTCCTGACGACAGGACATAGAATAAAGGCAGTTCTGGCGCTGACCACCAGAACTAGAAGCAGTGCCCTGCTAAGCTGGTCGACCTCCTAAAGCTGCTGGGGCAGACTGAGCCCTACTACCTCCCTGTCCCTTCTTAGCTGAAGGGAAATCTCTAATCCGATGTCTAGCCTGACCACATCTAAAGCAACTACCTAAATCGGCTAGACATTCACCAAGATGACTCCTCCCACACTTGGTACAAATGGGGAAAAAAGAACTCTTTTCACCACTCCCCTATGAATATGAGCATGCACCTCTACCAGGCTGATCATTACGGGGCCTGGAGACCGAAGAAAGAGCACTGGCTGAAGAATGCACGGGTCCTAACAACCTCTTCTGAAAGGAAGAGTGATGTCCGCCTCCAGACTTCTCATGGCCAAAACCTGAACCCTTGGATCTATCCCTCTTGTTCTCCCTAGCCATCTCCCTAAGATTGTGTCTCTCAATCTGGTGAGCATGGGTCATAAGCCTGGAAATATTCATATCACTCAATAACTAATGGACCTACACTCTTTTTTCACCATATCTGAAACCCCATAGATAAAATTACACATCTGATCATGCGAGTCTACTATCATAGAAGGGGCATACCTAGATAACTGAGTGAACCTCAAACTATACTCTTGGACTGACATCGACCCCTGTCTCAAGTTCACAAACTCTTCAGCCTTCACTTGCCTCAACTCTCGGGGAAAGAACCGATCAAAGAAGGCCCTCTCAAAACACTCCCAAGTCATAGCGACCTTGTCCCTAGCTCTAGCTTCCTTCTATTGCGTGAACCATATATGAGCTACATCCTTGAGTTGATAGGATGCGAGCTCCACACAATCAACATCACCCACTTTCATAACATCAAAGATCTCCTTCACTTTATCAATAAAGCTAAGTGGGTCCTCACTCACTTTTGAATGCCAAAATTCAGGTGGGTTATTCAGACAAAATCACGAACCTGGGCCGCTACCCCACCTTGAGGGTGGACGGGGATAGGAGCCAACTGGTTGGCTTGAGCGGCCATGGTCTGCGCTAGCAAATGGATGGCGTTCCTAAATACCTCATTCGTGACCTCGAGGCCAGAACTGGAGAAGCTGCATTTCGAGTGGCTCGGTGAGGCATAACACGTCGAGGCATAATCTAAAATGTACATGGAGAGGATTAAAGGGACATTAGAGTTAAACTCTTTTTTCACACGATACGATCATGAAGGAAGTGAAATTTTTCTAAAACATCTCATAGCCTCTCTCTCATAAGTGTGGCACGCTTCACACACATGAAAGAGATTCTACTCGATGCAGCTTCAGACACTCTAAGACTCTTGAACCTGAGGCTCTGATACCAAGTTTGTCACTCCCCGAGGCTACCCCCTAGATGTGACACAGGATCCAGAGCACAAGTGCTTCAGATTAATCCTTGGTCATAGCATACTCAGACATCAATTCAAGAAAACATAGCGGAATTATACTAGATACAAATAGGAAACAATAACTTAAATGAGGACAAGGTTCAAGAAGTATCAACTCCATATAATGAAAAGCAAGTCTAGCTATGTCTGAAGCCTCTAAACTATCATAAGAGCTGATGGGACAAGACCCTAACTAGCTCAAGAAATATGAATAAAACAACATAAGAGAAATAGGTCTAATACTGGCCCTCAGATAATGAGGTCTCACCACTGGGAACTGGAACTCCGGCAAGATCTAGCCATGAGTGTGAAGGAACGAGCCTGAATCTACATCATCAAAGGATGCAGCGCAAGACATGCGTCAGTATTATAGGATGTACCGAATATGCGAGATAAGCATGAATATGGTGAAAACATATTGGAAATGTAAATAGAAGCTTAGTTCACGCATAAATGAGTTATCAAAAGTAAATATCATAATTTGATTGGTAAATATGAGATATGAGTCAAGACTTCAAAGTAGATGTCATAAGCTTAAACAAGACAAAACATTCATATGGGAGTTCCTTATAACCGACATTAGACCATGCGAGCTACATGGAATCTAACTATATAACCCTAGTTAGCAAAGCTGACTTGAACCGTGCCAAGGAATGAGTCACCATATCCAACTATATAACCCTAGTTGGAAAAGCTGCCCTAATGCCCGCTAAGGCATAAGACACCATACATTAAGATGTGGAACCACTCTCATAAGCCCATAGTAGGGAACTTCATAACCTACGCTGACAACATAGTTTTGGACTTGGTAATCGAACCTTCATCGCTCGGTGCTAAATACTACTCCCAAAACATGTACATATAGCTCATAAATTCATAGTGGAACAATCTCATGCCAAATCTTATTGAAAAGCATGAAAATACATCAGGTATCATGCAATTCTCATATTATAAGTTCTTGAAGTTTAGCATAGCCATAATTCCAAATCAAACTTTTTCTTTCTAATCTCATACTTGAAGAATTAGGCATGTAATTTCCATCAGGTACTTGAGATTATAATATCAATGCATGAAATTGAACTTAAAATCCATGGAGGAATCAGGAAAAACATTTAATAGAAAGACCCAAGAGGATTGAGTAAGAACCCCAACTTAGAAATCCATAACTTGAAGAAAATCATACTAGAAATCAACTTTAATGCTTGGGTTTCTGAAATCATTTAAGGAATCTTAGTCAAATCATAGGTACACAATAAGAAACTATGAATTGATGCATAGAAATTGATTTCAAAATTTTTCCCCCAATTTAGATTAAAACCCTAATTTCACAAGTTCATAATTCAAAATAAGAATTGGGGGTTTTGGGCACAAGGGTGAGAGGAACTCTTTGTTGAATACCCACATACCTTGATTGAAGCTAACCCACGTGAAATTGAAAAGAAAGGAGACTTGATCTTAGAGATTAAGACTTGGAGTTCTTTTCCCTTTTTGGGAGATGAATGAAGATTTGAGGAGAGACTTAGGCTAATGAGGGTGAAAACCCTTCTAGAAATAGTCAAACGACATCATTTGGAAGTTAAAAAGGTGGGTAATGACTTAAATAACCCTAGAATATAATTAGGAAAAGCTGTTAAAAATTCAGCTTCAGGTTCCACGGGCCTCTTTCCATGGATCGTAGAACTACCACGGCTCATGGGTTGGATTCATGGTTCCTGAAACAAAATTTCAGGCTGCGGATAACTTTCCACGGACTAATAGGATGACCCATAGAAACTTCTACGAGTCGTGGAACCAATTTGTGGTTTCAGGGGAAATGACCACTCTCTATTTGAGTTCCACGGGTTAGTTCCACGACCCGTGAAAGCTTCCATGAATCGTGATACTGACTCGTGGTTCTCAGACCTGAGGGTGGTCTGCAGGACTAGAATCACGAGTCCCTTCCACGACTCGTGGACTTGACCTGTGATCCCTGGAAGTTCAAAAATTCTATAGTTTTCTGAGTTTGAAAGCTAGATCAGATTCCAGGGTGTTACACATTTAGACTAAGTTTCAGAGAATTTAACAATGTACGATAACTTTTGCCGACTTTTGTTTCGCAACTTGTTTGACTTCAAAACTTAACATAAGACCATTTCATGATTATAATACCTTGTAAAATATCCTTCCTAAAATATTAAGTACTCTTATACTCACTCTAAAAGTACGGGTTAATTTAAATGTTCAAACGGGTGGGGTGTTACAGGAGCATTTCTTGACAGGGTAGTAGTTACATGTTGAACAATGTTTTAAGGGAGATTCTCCATTAGGAAATCCTCATTCTAGTTGCTTTGATGTAGTCCAGCACTAACATCATCAATTGTCCAATTCACAGGAAATTCTAGAGGAATGACATTTGAAAGGGCTCCCAGTCTTGTCCAATTATCATGCCAGAAGTTAGCACCACCACTCCTAGGTTCCCACCATATAGAATGTTCAGTAGCATCCCTAGCCTCCAACATCATCTTCCAAAGTTGAGACCTACCTTTCCATTGGACCAAGGTAGGAATTTTCTTCTTGCAGTATTTATTCAACATAAAAATGGACTAGAAAGTCTGAGGTTCTAAATTTCCACCATAATTTTGAAAAAAGAGCCTTGGAGATATCAAAGAGTAACCTAAAACCTAATCTCCCTTCTTCCCTAGAAAGACATAGTTTAAGCTATGAATACCAATGTCTACTCTTCCCTTCTTCCTTATTACCCCGGAAAAAACTTGAGAATATTCTATGAATCTCATTGAGAGTGTATTTGTTAGGAGCCATGGTAGACAGAAGATATAAGGGCATTCCTAGTAGTACCCTATCAATCAGAATAGCTTTACCCCCAAAAGATAGTAACTTACTTTTCCAGTTCTGTAGCCTGTCCTTGATCTTCTTGATAAACTCATTGTAGTAGACCTTCTGCTTCCTTGTGTGAAATATTGGATAACCCTGATATTTAAAAGGGAATGTACCTCTATTAAAACCAGAGATAGTTGCCACTTCCAGTGCTAAAGCTAAGGAGTTGTTTTTGTGCATGTTAAAGGCACTTTTCTCAGGGTTGACTTTCTGACCTGAGGCCTGCTCATAATCCTTCAAAGTGTCCATGGTCAGCTGGAGTGAATTATTTAATGCTGAAGCAAAAAAGATGGTGTCATCAGCATAGGATAAATGATTCAATTTCCCACTCCATTTGGGCTAACCAAAACTTTAATAAGAGTCATTTTCTAATAACTTGTTCAAAGACCTTGATAGTACTTCAGCTGATAGAACAAAAAGGACTGGGGATAGAGGATCTTCCTATTTCACACCTCTAGAAAAGGGGAAGAAACCATGGGTTTGACCATTAAACAAGATAGAATATCAATTATTTGCAATGAATCTCCATATAATGTCAATAAAGATTTCAGCAAATCCCATCTTTTTGAGAACCTTAGAGAGGTATAACCAGGACACTCTGTTATAAGCTTTAGCCATGTCTAGTTTTATGACTACATTAGCAGGTTTTCCCCTTTTCCTGATGTCAGCGCTATGTCTTGTGTGAGCAACACATTCTCAATAACACATCTCCCTTTTAAAATCCTGATTGATTCCTGGAGATCACTCTAGGAAGAATGTCTTCCAATCTATCATGAACCACCATGGAAATCACTTTATTGATAAAATTGCTAAGACTAATGGGTCTTAGATCTATAAAAGTCTCAGGAGTTGTCTTCTTAATAAGTAGGACCAAGTTTGTATGAGTGATGTTCTTTGGTAGGGTGTGACCTTCAAAAAAGGCTTTCACTATATCAAAGACATCCTCACTAACTATATCCCAACAAGTCTGGAAGAAAATACCAGATATACCATAAGGACCACAAGCACTCTCTCCATTATCTTGAACACAACCTTTTTAACCTCTTCCAGCTCTGGGATCTGACACAATGCTGCATTGTCTTATGTGTTGATCATACTAGGGATGTGCTCAAAGATAGAAAAATATGTACCTTCAGGTCCTTGTCTGAATTGATTCTTATAAAATTGAACAACCTCTTCCACCATTAAGTTGTTATCCTCAAGGCAGTCTCCAATATTGTTTTGTATTCTTTTAATTTATACCTTTTCCTCCTTCCCTTTACTAGACCCTAAAAGAATCTAGTATTCTTGTCTCCTTCAGAAAACCAAGTAATGCTAGCCTTTTGCCTCCAGAATTCCTCTTCATAGTGAAGATACTGTTTTAGGGCTGCTTGAGCCTGCTACAAAACCATTCTATTATCTGGAGAATGGTCTTCTTCAAAAACCTGTTCCTTCAGTCTTAGTATTTCCTCTCTGATGTTCAGTTGTTGTAAAATGTCCCCAAAAGTGTTCATGCTCCAACTAGACAAGGCTTTTTTATATTTTTAAGCTTGTGCTTAAACCTATAAAAATAATTTCCTATTTCCTCAGTCTTCCAATTCTCTTTCACAGTATTGATGGAACTCTCTTGCTTTATCCAGAATTTAAGAAACCTGAATGATATCTTAAAGGTCTGTGTGGGGTTACTCATAGTGATGAGGATAGAAGCATGATCAGACCCTATTATGTCCAGATACTCTGCCTCAATATCTGAGAACCAAAGTTGCTAATCCTGGTTAATCAACACTTTATCTAGTATTTTAAATATATAATTCGCACCTGCTCTTCCATTCCACCAAGTGTAAGCACAACCCTTGTAGTTGACCTCTTCAAGCTCACTGGAGTTGATACAGAAAGCAAAGTATTAAGATTCTTGTGGTGTCACTGGTAGGCCTCCTAGCTTCTTATCATAATTTAGAATGACATTGAAATCACCCTTACTATCCAAGAGGTGTGAGTGTTAACTGCCTATAGATAGATGCTCACCCATAAACTCTGTCTAGCCACTTTATTGCATTTAACATAGACTAGGGTAGTGATACAATACTGTGAGTATTCCTGAAAAAAGAGTTTTAGAGTAGTATGCTTGTCAATGTCTTCTATGATGTCCACCTCTATGTTAACATTAAGAAAGTATCAAATCTTCCCATTACAATTGGATCATCCATTGCACATACCTAACCTTCTTTGATATTTTTGCAAGTGTCTATCTTGTTATAATGTCTCCAATAAAACTATAAGACATAAGTTGTGATGTCTGTGAAGCATTTGGAGTCTATGAAAAGCTTAATGAGTTTTTACAGATCTAATATTCCAAATGATGGCTTTCATCATCATTTATTATTGCTTTTTATGGCACCACTTTTTGTGAGGACTCCAGTAATCTGTTGTTGATTATCTGAACCCTTCTTGATCTTATTTTGCCCTTTGAGATTCCCATTGATTGATTGATGTAAGGTCTGGTCATTCTTCTGATACTTCTTTGGGATATTCTTCTCTTTTACCATTGTCTTATGCTTTCTTCAACTATTCTTCTGTTTTGTTATGGGTCACTATTTCCTGTAGTTTCCTGATAGGAGAAGGATCTTTCTTATCTCCTGGTTTCTTGATCATAGTTGTAGAAGACTTATTATTTCCTACGGGCTGGTTGCTTTTTGATAGAGGGTAAATGCCCTCAATCATTAATGCTTTCTATATCTCCACTTTGTCACCTTATTCTCCAA
Organism: Jaltomata sinuosa; assembly: GCA_003996215.1. Lineage (NCBI taxonomy): Eukaryota > Viridiplantae > Streptophyta > Magnoliopsida > Solanales > Solanaceae > Jaltomata > Jaltomata sinuosa. Next base: position 2,603 of record QJPP01005327.1, on the reverse strand, counting down.
TGGCTAATGGAGTTATTTCCATATCTTTATTGGTCAAATCTAGTGCAGAAACAATCCATTCTTTATGCACTGCATTTCGGTCTTCGGAAGACCTTTCATTATTCTCTATGATAGCCAGTTACTTGTCATCATAGATATTTGTTCCCCCACCTTCTTCTATGGTGTTGTCATCTGTAGAACCTTCTGTGACATTATCTGATGGTGTGGCTGTATCATCACTATTGATAGTGTTTTTAATGTTCTCTTTGCTGCTCTTGGTATTCCCCCTTGCCTCTTCCCCTTCTTTCTGATTGTTGATGTTGCTAGTTATCTCCTGGGAATGATTTTCTATGCGAATGCTTGATGAGTTTTCTACAATGTGAATCTTATTTTGTACCTGTTCAAAGTTCTCCTCTTCAAGTCTAATTTCTCCTTCTTCCTTCTCTTCCACCCTGTCACCCCATTTCTGATTTCCATGATTTTCAGAGAATGCATCATTAACCCATTCTTTTTTCTGTTGTGGCTCCTCTATTTTAGCTAGTTCTGCATCCTTATCCAGTGCATCAAAAGTGTTCTTGAGTTGAAGATGGTTTGCCTGTGGGACATTATTGTTGGATTTGGCCTTCCATAGATCTAGGTTGCCATATCTACCATTGTACCAGATCTTGTTCTTCTGAATTGGTCTCTTCAGCTATTTTTCTTTGTCCTCCTTCTGTGTATTTGTCTCAAAGTCCTTCTCATCACTCTTGTCAGTATTTTTATTGTCTTTCTTCAATTCTAGGTGCAAGACTCTGTATTCTATCTCTCCACGACCTTGTAGTTTACACTTTTTTGTAGTAGTTAGGCATCACATCATATTGAATTTTAATGTTCTCACTCCGAATAGCACCAATATTTTCATCCTCTATCTCCATTTTAACAAAACTAGGTAGTTTAGCAGCCAGATCAACTTGTACCTTTACTCTTGCACAACTAGGTCTAGTCTTGTTAATGGTTGCCATGTCCAAATGGAGAGGTTTTCCCACAGCCGAAGCCAAAGAAAAAGTAATTCTTTAACAAAATATGTGGGCAATAGATTGGGATTTCATTCTAATAACTTCATATTTAGTCCATTTCACCACAGGGATACCTTCAATGATTGGGATTGGGTAAATATTTGAAGTTTGTATAGGTGCTGGAGTGTTAAGGGTATTTGGTTTCAACAAGGAGGCATATTGAATGTCTGGGTTAGGCAAAGAAGGAGGTGTTTCTGAGGTGTTAGTGGAGTTTAAAGGAGGGAAATGGGAGGTGGATGCCAACGGGGGTGTTGGACTACTCACAGGCCATGTCGTTTAGGGTTAGTTATAGGGTTAGGCATTAGGAGAGAGGAGACCGAAGGTTAATCCAACTATCATGCACTTGACTAATTTTTAAAATTATTTTAATTAATTAGAATGTGTTAAACATTATAATTTTTTTTACCTAAATCAAACAACCAAACCTAAAGAAGTTAGAAATCAAAATAATTGTGAAAGAAATTTTGTCCAAAAAAGGAGATGCACATGAGAAGAAAGAGAATTAAAAGTCCTATTAGTAGTACAAGTACAACTTATATAAGGTATAATAATTACTTAATTTAAAGTTTTATTAGTCATATAATTTATATAAGGTAATATAATTAATAAATTTAAAGTCTTAAATATTTGAACTTCCTAGAATCATACCTAATATGAATAAGGAAAAAAACGTGAACTTTCTACCTAATAAGAATAATGAAAAACTTAATAACTAAAGTGTAATTGATTTTAATTTTAAAATAATAAGAAAATAGTAAATGAAAATTTTGCCTATTAAGGAGTCTTTTAATGAAAGGCAAAAAGTTCAAATCACATTATAAAGATCTTCACATTTTTAATATAATATAGATACAGATATAGATAGATCAAGAGCACAGGTCATCACAAACCTAATATGTATTACTTTATTTGTTCTAGTTTATGTGACACAAATAAAATTTGAAGAGTCAATTAAATTTAGAAATAATTACATAGAATAACAGTATTTACTATACATAGCTATAACTTAAAAAAATAATGATACGTAGCTAATCTTTGAGTTTTCATAAAAATATGCAATGTTAAGTAGTTCCCTGTCACGACCCAATTTCTCGGTCATGATGGCACCTACAACCCCCGGTAGGTGAACCAATCCCCGTAGCCCAGAACAGTTAGTAATGGGCTACTATCTAGCAGATAAGGGAGCAAGACGAATAAAATAGATAACAGGGATATAAATATATACATATGCGGAAACTAAACCAAACCCCAAGACCTGGTATCATAGTATAGAGCCAACTACATACATGGAGTGCAAATAAACAAAAACTATATATACTGATGTCTCTGAATGGTAATAGAGTACATGAAGCAAAAGATAAACTAAAGCTAAGCTCCGATCGCCAAGAGCTCACCCTCAGCCTGAAGTAGTCCCCAACAGATCTCCAAGCACGAATCACAGCGATCTAACGGCGATGGCCCACGCTAAGATCTGCACCCAAAGATGCAGGGGGTAGGGGTGAGCACCAAATGCGAAGCATAAGGTACCCAGTAGTATCATAGGCCGAACTGGGACATCATATAGATAAA
>QJPP01005326.1:0-50353 GCA_003996215.1 Jaltomata sinuosa | reverse complement strand
CTCCACCGTATACCCCTCCACCGTGACACGCAGCCCGTGAGCCCCTTGGCCCGGCATGCAGCGTCCATGGGAGGTCCCAGGAACCCCATTACTAAAACTCAGTATCAGACATGTCGTCCGGCAAGCAAGTCCGGTATCAGGATAGAGACCCAGTCTCGACATATGCAATGCCCCAGACCCTGTCCAGGACAAAGGTTAGTAGGAAAATGTCTAAAAAAACCCTCCAAAGAGTGCCCGGGCATAACCGGTCTAAACGATAAAAAGTCATCTCAGGGCTGTCTGACCGAGGCGTAAAATGATACTCAAGTAGCAAGAAAACTGAACTAAGCACCCCGCCACCTGCCGAGTCTAGCGATAACCGTAAACTGATGATGATTTTAAAACATATTTTACTTCTCTTTATCCAGAAAAATATTCACACAGTTAATCAAACCATTTCCAAATTATTTCCATAAAAAACGGGTGCCCCCCGGCCATGCAAGGTTTAGAAATCAGTGCCAGTAGGCCCGAAGCCAAAACCATAGTAAAACATGGATAAAACCTCTTTATATGAATGGAAATGGTATGATCACACACAATAGCTGCCCAGCAGCTCACAATCAACCTATCGACCCTGCACAGGCCCACAGCTACTCAGCAAGCATAACCAGCCTAGAAGGATAATTCTATGCCCGGGACTCGCGGACATTCCCAAAATCCCACCTTCTTTGTTCCAGAGTCAACAAGGCCTCACAGGACCACAAGGGTAAGTAAAATATATCGGCAAATACTACAAGCAACGGAGGAACAAAAGTAGGCGGACATGAATAAAACGGTCAAGGTCTGTGGTTCCAACCTAATAATCCAACCCAAGGATGCCCATTAATACAATTTTATCCTATATATGCGGAGTCTAGGGAAAATAAACCGTAACCTACCTGTCGTCCGATGACTAGCTTGAACCTCTCCGAAAAATCCACAACACGAAATCAAACTCGAACTCGGGCTTGAATAACTTGACGTAGATAATTGATTATCAAATATTGCATAAAAATCCTTTGTTTCGTTAATGTGAAAGTACAAAAACTTGTCTTGTGCAAATGTTAGTAGAAGAACTTGTAGAAAAGTTGGTTGCCAATTGATGAGCAAATGGATATCTGCAATTCCAAATGTATTCTGCTAAGCATTGACCAAAATGCTTACTACACCTTAACTAAAGTGTCCAACTTGACATGTGGCAGCCCCTTATTATTGAGAGGTTGCTGTACTCTCTCCTCCACTTCCACGTGGAGGTGGAGGTGGCAACCAATTTCATCCCGCTAAGTATATACTCGGGTATTGCATAAGTTCGTGGTATAATAAATATAATTTTTGAATATATCATAATCATTAGAAAATTATTTCAAATAAAACCTACTATATTATAATAATAATTTTCAACGTAACTAAATTTACTATCTCCGTTAAAATATTACAATGTATAAAAACTTTATAAAATAAATACATATACAATTATATCGTAACAAAAAATATTCTTCATAAACCTTTAAAATATTTTGAAAAGGCAATAATAATATAATTTTTACCAAATTCAACTTTTAAATAAAATATTTCAAATACACGCGCGATGCTAATAAAATTCTTAAGCTTAGGTTCGTAATTCACCAACGCACGATTTTGATACTCAAGAATTCTCTCGGGATCCTCCCTTATGTTTTACCACTATTTTAGAACTGAAATGGCACTTTAAAACGTGAAGTTGAGGCTTAAATCGAGTTTAGCCCGACCCGGTTCGCGACCCGGTTCGCAACCCATTTTCTGCCAGACAGTCCGCGGTAAAACAGTCATAACTTTTTACTCCGAGATCAGTTGGACGTGAGGTTTTGTGCGTTGGAAACTAGACTCGTAGACCTTCGATTTGGTATTTTGGGGGACTTCTAAGTCTTTATATATTGAGAGAAAAGCTCCGAGACATTTTACCCAAAGTTCAGGAAATTTACTAAAGAACTTACGATAACTTTTGTCGATTTGCTTGACTTCAAAACTTATAATGGGACCAAACAAATGGGCCCATCACCGAAATACCGGTCCTGACGAGCCTTAAGTGGCTTGGGTCCGCTACAACAAGATCTAACAGTTCAAGGAAAACGTATACGTGGAAATAACCAGAAGGGTCATTACATCATACACTACTAAAAGGGACTTTCGTCCTCGAAAGTCAGGGTCAAGGGGGTACCTGAAGGCTAAAATAGCTGCGGATACTGATCCCGCATATCTCTCTCGGTCTCCCAGGTAGCCTCCTCGACTGGACGGTGCCTCCACTGAACCTTAACAACGGGATCTCTCGAGACCTCAATCTCCTGACATCTCTGGCCAAAATAGCTGCCGGCTTCTCAACAAAGGCTAAACCCTCATCCAACTGAACTGAATCCCACTGCATCACTTGAGACTCATCTGGGACATACCGACGCAACATCGAAACATGAAATACAGGATGTATAGCTGAAAACATCGGAGGTAAGGCTAACTGATAGGCAACGCTACCAACCCTCTGCAAAATCTCAAACGGCCCAATGTACCTGGGGCCAAGCTTGCCCCGCCTACCAAATCTCATCACGCCCTTCATGGGCGATACACGGAGAAACACCAAGTCACCGACACTAAACTCCAAGGCACGAAGCCTACGATCAGCATCACTCTTCTGCCTGCTCTGAGCTGCCCGAAGTCTGTCCTGAATCACTCGGACTCGGTCTAAGGAATCTCGAAGCAAATCTGTGCTCTGTGGCCCAGAACCAAAACCATCAAACCAACCTACCGGTGATCTGCAACGCCTGCCATATAACGCCTCAAAAGGTGCCATGCCGATACTCGAATGGAAGCTATTATTATAAGCAAACTCTGCCAAGGGGACAAACTGATCCCATAAACCTCCAAAATCAAGAACACAGGCCCGAAGCATGTCCTCCAGGATCTGAATGGTCCTCTCGGACTGGCCATCTATCTGAGGGTGGAAAGAGGTACTAAGATGAAACTCTGTACCCAAATCTCGCTGAATAGCCCTCCAGAACTGAGATGTGAACTGAGTGCCGCGGTCTGAAATAATAGAAGCTGGGACCCCATGCAATCGAACAATCTCACGAAGGTAGATCTGAGCTAACCTCTCTGCGCCATAAGAAGTCTGAATTGGCAAGAAATGTGCTGACTTAGTCAGCCTATCAACAATCACCCATATGGAATCAAACCCCTGAGAAGTACGAGGCAAACAACAACGTAATCGCATAGTAAACCCTTCCCACTTCCACTCAGGATGGAAGTCCTGCATCAAACCACCAGGTCTTCATTGCTCGAACTTAACCTCTGAATGTTCAAGCACGAGATACAAACTCCGCTACTATCCCGCTTCATACCACTCCACCCAGTAAAGCTGCCTCAGTCTCTATATATCTTTATTGTGCCAGGTTGAATGGAGTATCTATACAATTGTTGCCTCGTGAAGTAGTCAACTGAATCAAATCACTAATCCTCAGAACACAAAGGCAACTATAAAACCTCAGAACCCCATCTGAATCTAGAGTAGCCCGACTGGTCTCACCCTGAACAACCCGATCACGAAGGTCACACAACTGCTGATCCTCAAACTGACGGCTCTGAATCTGATCAACCAAAGTAGAACGAACCTCAACACTGGCAAGAACTCTGCTAGGATCCGACAAGTCAAGCCTAACCAAACGATTAGCCAAGGACTAGATGTCCAAGGCCAATGGTCGCTCTGAAACTGAAAGAGAAGCTAGGCTACCCATACTCACTGCCTTCCGACTCAAGGCATCCGCTACCACGTTTGCCTTGCCCGGATGATACAGAATAGTGAAGTCATAGTCCTTCAGTAACTCGACCCATCTACTCTGCCTCGAGTTCAACTCCCACTGACTCGTGATATACTGAAGACTATGGTGATCAGTGAAGATATCACAATGAACTCCATATAAGTAATGCCTCTAGATCTTGAGCGCGAAAACTACCGCCGCGAACTCTAAGTCATGAGTGGGGTAGTTGCGCTCGTGAACCTTCAGCTGCCTTGACGCATATGTTATTACTCGACCCTGATGCATCAACACACAACCAAGACCAACCCCAGAAGCATCACAATACACGAAGAAGCTCTGACCCTCAACCGGCAAAGTCAAAACTGGAGCTGAAGTCAATAAGGCCTTAAGACTCTCGAAGCTATCCTCACACTGATACGACCACTGAAATGGGATATCCTTCCTAGTCAGCATAGTCAAGGGTGCTTCTATGGAAGAAAATCCCTCGACGAACCGTCTGTAATAACCTGCTAACCCAATAAAGCTGTGAACCTCAGTAATAGTAGTAGGTCTAGGCCACTCACAAACCGCTGAAATCTTTCCCGGATCAACCCTAATCCCATTCTTAGACACCACGTGCCCTAGGAATGCAACTGACTCAAGCCAAAACTCACACTTTGAGAACTTGGCATAAAGACGATGGTCTCTCAAAGTTTGGAGTATAACCCTCAAGTGTTGTTCATGCTCATCTCTACTACGCGAGTATACCAAGATGTCGTCTATAAAAACTATCGCAAATGAGTCCAAATACGGGCCAAGAACCCTGTGCATCAAGTTCATAAAGGCTGCGGGGGCATTAGTCAACCCAAAAGACATCACCAGGAACTCATAATGGCCATAACGCGTCCTGAATGCTGTCTTAGGGATGTCCTCCGCCCTAATCCTCAGCTGATGGTAGCCAGACCTCAAATCAATCTTCGAAAACACGACTGAACCCTGAAGCTGGTCAAACAAATCATCAATCCTCGGCATCGGATACCTATTCTTTACTGTCACCCTATTCAGCTGCCGATAATCAATACACATGCGCATCGACCCATCCTTCTTCTTCACGAAGAAAACAAGAGCACCCCATGGTGACACACTAGGTCTAATAAACCCCTTAGCTAACAGATCCTGGAGCTGCTCCTTAAGCTCCCTCCACTCAGCAGGAGCCATACGGTAAGGAGAAATAGAAATGGGCCTAGTGCCCGGCTCTAGCTTAATAGTGAAATCAATATCTCTCTCAGGTGGAAGGCCTGGCAGGTCAGTAGGAAACACATCGAGGAAGTCTCTAACCACAGGAACAGACTCAAGAGAAGTAGGGTCAGCACTAACATCTCGGACATATGCTAGATAAGCTAAACACCCACGGGAAATCAACTTCCTAGCTCGAAGAAAAGAGATAATCCCAGATGGTGCATGGCTAACAGAACCCTGCCACACAATCGGGGATACACTGGGCACGGCTATGGTAATGGTCTTGGCATAACAATCCAAAACCACACGGTGAGGGGATAACCAGTCCATGCCCAGTATCACATCAAAATCTAGCATATCAAGAATCATCAAATCACCCCAAGTCTCTGAATCACCAACAGATAGCATACAGGATCTCACAATCCGATCCACTACTAAAGAATCTCCTACTGGGGTCGAAACAGAAACAGGAACAGATAATGGCTCACTAGCCAACCCCAGACAAGGCACAAAGTAGGAAGATACATATGAACAAGTGGATCCAGGATCAAATAAAGACATAGCAGACTGATGGCACACAGAAATCATACCTGTAATCACCGCATCTGAGGCCTCTGCCTCTGGTCTCCTAGGGACCGCATAAAACTGACGACGACCTCCACCTGCCCGACCGCCATCCCTACCAGCTGCTCTGCTGCGCGGATCACCACCTCTAATCTGATGACCACCCCCTCTAGCTGGGGGCTGAACTACTTGTAAAGGCTCGGCCAACTAAATTGTACCCTGCTGAGGGCAATCTCTAGCAAAGTGACCTATCGCTCCATAAGTAAAACAAGCCCCTGACGGCCTACTCAGACGAGATGAACCAGCAGATCCCGTATGACCACCATGACCTGATGCCCCAGAAACTATACCCCTCGAAGACTGGCCGCTATAGCCCTGATGGCTGCTCTGACCCTGCTCGAACTGGGTACTACCGAAAGTCTGAAGGGAAGCCTGAACCGGTCGGCTGGACTGACCCTGGTACTGCTGTGGCTGATAACTCCGGCTCCACTGGCCAGGGACCTCTACACCATATCTGGAACCACTATAGACACCCTGATGTCGAGGCCTCTTATCTCTGGACCCCTGATCATGTCGCTGTAAGTCCTCCACAGTGCGGGCATAGTCTACAATAGCCTGGAATGACCGACCACTGGCAATCAATATCTCAGCTGGCTGCCTGATCTCTGGCCTCAAACCCCATACAAATCTGCGAATCCTATCAGCCTCGGTAGGAATGATCATAGCTCCGAACGGTGCTAGCTGATGAAAACGGGTCTCATACTCCGAGATAGTCGTAGACCCCTGCACAAGGTGAGTAAACTGCTCCCTGCGACGCTCCCGATCACTCTGGGGTAGGAACTTGGCCATAAAGGCCTCATAAAACTCAGACCAGGTCAAAGGAGGTGACGACGGTGGTCTACAAGCAACCTGGGCCCTCCACCATAACTTCGCTGGGCCCTCCAACTGATAGGTAGTATAACCAACCCCGTGAGTCTCCAACAAACCCAAATGATGCAACATCTCCTCACAGGTAGTAATAAAGTCATGTGGATCCTGTCCAGAAGTACCAGCAAATCTCGGAGGTGCTAACCTCAAAAACCTACCCAACGCCTTCTGCTCTGACTCTGTCATAGCTGGGCGAGGAGCAAGAGGCTGTGCAACAGATGGGACCGGAATGACCTCTGCACGGGGAGCCATAGTAGCAGGCTGCGCTCCTGAGCTATGTGCACCCAGGGCTGCCCCCTGAGCGGATGTCTGCGCTACCTCAGAAGGTCGCTCTCCAATCACACCCAAAAGATGTAATAGTAATCCCCGAATATCTGGAGACTGAGCTACGGCTGGAGCTGGCACAGAAGTGGGCATTGGAGCTGGTACTGGAGCTGGTGGTACCTGGGCTGCCCCCTGATCCATATGCTGCTCGGGCTCTATCTCCACCCTAGCAGCTGTAGCAGGTGCCACTGATCTAGGGCGTCCTCGACCCCTAGCTGGAGTAGGAGGCTCATCTTCGCGTGACGTCGATGATCTCGTATGAACCATCTGCGGAAGGATGAAGTAGAATAAATGAGATTTCCAGAAACTTCAAGGGTACTACGCACGACACAGAAGCAATGAAAGAGTCCAATTCCTAAAATGTCACTGTAGCCTCCCAAAGATTGAGTACGGACGTCTCCGCCCCGATCCGCAGGACTCTACTAGACATTGGCTCCTATACCGATGACACCGGTGAACCTAAAGCTTTGATACCAAGTTGTCACGACCCAATTTCTCGGTCATGATGGCACCTACAACCCCCGGTAGGTGAACTAATCCCCGTAGCCCAGAACAGTTAGTAATGGGCTACTATCTAACAAATAAGAGAACAAGACGAATAAAATAGATAACAGGGATATAAATATATACATATGCGGAAACTAAACCAAACCCAAGACCTGGTATCATAGTACAGAGCCAAACTACATACATGGAGTACAAATAAACCAAAACTATATATACAGATGTCTCTGAATGGTAATAGAGTACATGAAGCAAAAGATAAACTAAAGCTAAGCTCCGATCGCCAAGAGCTCACCCTCAGAGTGAAGTAGTCCCCAACAGATATCCAAGCACGAATCACAGCGATCTAATAGCGATGGCCCACGCTAGGATCTGCACCCAAAGATGCAGGGGGTAGGGGTGAGCACCAAATGCGAAGCATAAGGTACACAGTAGGTATCATAGGCCGACTGGGCACATATAAGATAAAAGTGTAGTAACAGACAGAATAGAAGCAAGCAGTCACAGAAATCAACGAAAGGTACACAGGAACTAGCCCAGAGGGAAATCAACAGAACCACATGTGAGGCTAGTAAGCAGAATATACACACCATAGGCACAGGTGAAAGTAAGAAATAACGCACCTGGGGTCCTTGCAACAACAGTGTATACAAAATAAGTTTACGAAATGGACGGTATACCGGTAACCTCAAGTGTAAGAAGAAGAGAGAGAGAGTAATAATAGGCATGCTCAGAGACATGAATCAAACTCAACTAATCATACCAATCTCATACTTAACCATAATAGAGAACAATTCTGCAAGTAAAAAGCAAAAGTCTACCTACAGTCCCCCGGCCGCCCATACAACCGAGGAACACAAACAAATGAAAACAAACCCTCCGGCATCCCATACTACCGGAGCGTACAATCAGCAAACAGCAAACAAGGGTGGAGCCTCAAACAATGAATGATATGATGCATGAAGATCTCAAGTGCCATGGTATCTCTGTATGTACCTCCTCCGGCGCCGATCCGGCCCAGCAGGTAGGTTCCATGGAAGGACTCTGCCCGTATACCTCTACTCCACCGTATACCCCTCCTCCGGCACACGCAGCCCATAGCCCCTGGCCCGGATGGCAAGGTCCATGGAGGTCCCTAGACCCCATACTAAAACTCAGTATCAGAACATGTCGTCCGGAAGCAAGTCCGGTATCAAGATAGAGACCCAGTCTCGATATCAAGATAGAGACCCAGTCTCAAATATGCATGCCCAGACCCTGTCCAGGACTAAAAATAGTAGGAAAATATCTCAAAAAAGACCCCTCCAAGGGTGCTCGGGAGTAACCGGGTCTAAATAGTAAAAAGTCATCTCAGGTGCTCGGTCCGACCGAGGCTAAAAATCATCTCAAGTAACAAGAAAACTCAACTAGCACCCTGGCCCTGCCTTGTCTAGCGATAATCGTAAAACTGATGATTTTAAACATAATTTTACTTTCTTGCCCAAAAATCTCCACAAGTGAAATCAACTATTTCCAAATCATTTCCATCAAAAACGGGCCCCCCGGGCCATGCAAGGTTTAGAAAACAGTGCCAGTAGGCCCGAAGCCAAAACCACAGTAAAACATGGATAAAACCTCTTTATATGCATGGAAATGGTATGATCACACACAATAGCTGCCCCGCAGCTCACAATCAACCTATCGACCCTGCACAGGCCCACAGCTACTCAGCAAGCATAACCAGCCTAGAAGGATAATTCTATGCCCGGGACTCGCGAACATTCCCAAAATCCCACCTGCTATGTTCCAGAGTCAACAAGGCCTCACAGGACCACAAGGGTAAATAAAATATAATGGCAAATACTACAAACAACGGAGGAACAAAAGTAGGCGGATATGAATAAAGCGGTCAAGGTCTGTGGTACCAACCTAGTAAACCAACCCAAGGATGCCCATTAATACAATTTTATTTTATATATACGGAGTATAGGGAAAATAAACCGTAACCTACCTGTCGTCCGATGACAAGATGCTAGAACGACGATGTCCAAGCTCGAACCACTCCGAGAAAATCCAAAACTAAATCATAATCGGATTGGGCTTGAATAACTTGACGTCGATAATTGATTTTCTTTCGATGACCGAATATTGCGTCAAAATAATTTTCCCCTCAACAATCTTTATTTGCGCATGGTGAATTAATTAATGTATTATTGTGATCAATGCAATTACATTCTAACGAAGTATAAAGTAAGTTGGCAGCAATTTACATTCAATTTGTAATTGCTCAAATGCTTAAATGAGTAGGCAGCAATTGCCATTGCTGTCGACATGTGGCAGCTTGTCACCTTGGGTGGCCCTCCCCTCCACTTCCACGTGGAAGTGGGGGTTATTTAACACCTCGTCGCCCCTTCCGTTATATAAATATTCGGGTATTGCATAAATTCGTGATAAAATAAATATAATATTTTAAATATACCATAATTCATAGAAAATTATTTCGAATAAAACCTACTATATTATAATAATAATCTTTAACATAACTAAATTTACTATCTCCGTTAAAATATTACGGTGTATGAAAACCTTATAAAATAAATACATATACAATTATATCGTACCAAAATATTTTTCATAAACCTTTAAAATATTTTGAAAAGGCAATAATAATATAATTTTTACCAAATTCAACTTTTAAATAAAATATTTTCAAATACACGCACGATGCTAATAAAATTCTCTCGGGATCCTCCTTATGTTTTATCACTGTTTCGGAACTGAAATGGCGTTTTAAAAAACGTGAAGTCGAGGCTTAAATCGAGTTTAACCCGACCCGGTTCGCGACCCGGTTCGCAACCCATTTTCTGCCAGACAGTCCGCGGTAAAACAGTCATAACTTTTTACTTCGAGATCAGTTGGACGTGAGGTTTTGTGCGTAGGAAACTAGACTCGTAGACCTTCGATTTGGTATTTCGGGGGACTTCTAACTCTTTATATATTGAGAGAAAAGCCCTGAGATATTTGACCCAAAGTTCAGAAAATTTATCAAAGAACCTTACGATCAAACAAATGGACCCGGCGCCGAAATACCGGTCTCGACAAGCCTTAAATGACTTGGGGCCACTACAGACAAGCTCTAACGGTTCAAGTAAAACGTATATGTGGAAATGACTGAAAGGGTCATTACAATAGTCCTATCAATTATAATATCAGGAAATTTAGAAGCAAAATCAATCGATCTTTGAATGGGAGTAATCTTTCCCTGACAAATATTATGTCCTAAAAATCTAACCTCTGTTTGAAACAGGCGCATTTTTGGTTTATAAATAACAAAACCATTTTGTATAACAATTTTTTTGAAAATATCAAGATGCTTGATATGCATTTCAAAAGTTTTTGAGTAAACTAAAATGTCATCAATATAGACTATGATGAAATCCAAATAAGGATTAAAAATATCATTCATAATTTTTTGAAATTCTGAAGGAGCATTCTTCAGTCCAAAAGGCATAACATTCCATTCGTATTGACCAAATGGAACGTTAAAAGCAGTTCTGTAGGTATGCTCTTTAAAGATTTGTATTTGCCAATATCCTGATTTTAAATCAAATTTTGAAAATATATTGGCATCATATAATCTGGATAAAAGATCTTTTTTGTTTGGAATAGGATACCTAATCCATTTTAAAAACTTGTTTAAAGGTTTATAATTGATAACCAATCTAGGAACACCACGTTCCTTTTCAGCTGCATTGTTGACATAAAATGCTGTGCAGGACCAAGGAGACTTGGATGGTTTTATTAAACCCTTTTGAAGAAGATTATCAATCTCTTTTTTGCAAAACTCCACTAATTCTGCATTCATTTGACAGGGGCGAGATTTAGTGGGAATATTATCTTCAGAGAAGTTTTCTTCATATAGAAGAGTCGCTTCTTTCTATTCCAAAAAGCACTTGGGTGATCGGCACAAATATCGACGGCCAACTGCTCAGAGATCAATTTGATCTTTTCCTGTACTTTGGTAGATTTCAAAGTATCAAAGACATTCATACTGTATATCTCCATTTGTAAGAAGTCCATATGTCTTTGCTTCATGTCTATAAGAGTATTAATATCTCGTTTCAAAGGCTCTGTGATAAAAGGGAAAGATATTTCCCTACCTTTGTAATTAGCGGTAAAACCCTTTTGATCAATTTTTGAAAAGGGGTAAATAGCATTTAAGAAAGGTGTTCCAAGTATAATTGGAGGACTCATTTTATCTTTTACCAAGAAAAAGAAATGAGGGATGCAAGTTTTATCTTTGCAAATATGAGTATTGGACAGTTTATATTCTATTTTTAAAGCGTGTCCAGATGCTGATTTTACAATATGAGTAGTTTTTTCAAAAAATCTTGAAGGTATCAATCCTTCTTGAATACAACTAACACCTGCTCCACTATCAATCATTGTAGTGCCAGTAACTTTAAATTCGTTTTTAAGTAAGATGGTGCAATTAATATACCATCTATGTGCAGTTACAATCTGCATCATTCCAAGAAAAGAATTTTGTTTAGAAGTATCAATGATGTCATCAACCTTACCTTTCCCTCTATCAGCAGGAGGGCTGGATATAGAATCATCATTCTCAAGCTGAGAAATCCTGTGATTATGAATCATTTGATTTTGTTTAAGAGATTTAATCTCATTTTTAAGATTTTCAACATCATATTTTAAATCATCTAAAGAGGTGTCACGAATAATGACATCATTTTTCTTTTCAAGTCGGTTATAAACTTTCTTTATAGAATATGGTTCTAGATCTTTAAGATCAAAATCATTTTTAAGATTTTTCAGAAGATTTTGAAGAACTGGAGCTAGTCGCCATATTAAGGATTTTATTCCGAATATTTTCATCAGAAATTTCTTTTAATAGATCGATCACATTATCGGATGAAATAGTTTTAACATTAATATCTTCAAATTGTGACTGGAGTTTATAGAACTCGTCAGTTTTTCAAGCTTACAATTTGGAGCAATATGTCCATATTGTCCACAATTATAACATTTAATGTTCTTGAGATCTCTTTTTGAGAAATTCTTTGCAAACCTGGTAGACTTGCGGTGAGCTTTCTTTGCTTCACGCTTTTCTTTACTTCGTCGGGAGTGACGACATCACCTATGAGGCCTTTCAGAAGTATTATGTTCTTTATGACTCCTGTGCATCCTATGTTCTTTGCAATTAGATGGACCGGGCATAGCGAACTGTTCACAAAAGTCTCCTAATTGTGACTTCGCTTTTTTCTTATCATCCTTAATTTGTTGAGATAACTTTACCTCGTTGCAAAGATTTAATCCTTCTTGGGTGCAAGTACCCACAAGCTTCCCTAAGTATAGAGTTGATAGGGGATTTCGGTGGGGTTACCTCTGAGAGCTCGTTTAACTCGCTCTGCAAATAAAGAGGGAAATCCATCTATAAACTTCGATTTCCAATGAGTAGAGTTGCTGTCGGGAAGATCCATGACTCTACTTAGGAAGGTGTCTTTATACCATCTGAATTCTCCCAAATGTCTGTATCGTAGACCATTTAAGAGAGTTCTAAGAGTTTCATTCTGGGAGGTAAATCTACCATTGATATGTTACAGAATAGTGAGAATGAGTGTATAAACAGCATCTTCTCGGGTAGTTTCTATTACCCTTTCGACTGGTTTTCCTTCATCATTAATGCCAGTTTCTACCATTTTATCACTCTTTGTGGCAATAGTTATAGCATTTTTAACTTCTTCGGATAGAAAATTATCCCACCAACCTCTTAATTGGCCAGTGAATCCTGCAATTATCATCTTACAAATAGCATGATCAGAATTTCTATTCGTATGTCTACAAACAGAAGAATACATCATCATCCGATGAACCACAATAGAGACTAGTCTATCAGTCAAGCCATCGAGGTTCCACTCATAAACCATATCACCACTGTAAGACGTATTGGTGAATCCCCACTCTCTTTCTTCAATAAGAACATCTTGAGGAGTTGGGCGATGATAATAAAAAGTTTTCATATCAGGCTTAGAACCGTATCGAGAAATAGGATGGTTCTTTTTGAAGCGATGAAGTTTATTGACTTCAGTTATAGAAAATTCATCATTTTGTTCTATAAACTGATTTTCTAAATCATTGGAATTCATAGGTTTAGCACTTAAGCCAGAAAGCTTTTTATCAAGAAGCTGTTCTAAATCTTGTAAAGAAAGATCGTTTTTAGATTTAATCTTAAAATCAGAAGTATCTATAGGTCTTTGAATATGAGTGGGCATAGTTAAAACAGTAGGAAGATTCTTAGAAGTAGAAGCTTCATTAACTGCTTTAGGCCTCTCTGTATTCAAATGTTTTACTAAAACAATTAACTCATCAAGTTTTTTGTTAAGGGAACCAACATGTTTACCTAAAACCTTAACATAAAGACTTAAATAATTATTTTGAGCTATTAGGTTATTTATCTCATTAATGCTAATCTCAGCGACATCGTTTTCAATGAACTTTTGAAAAGCAGAGAACATCAAACCTGTATTATTAGGTAAAATAAAAGGTTTTTGAGGAGGGTACATCGATTTAATAATCGAACCATTTCCTTCTTGAAAAGTTCGCTCAAGGACTCTTACATATAGCGGTAGATAAGTGGTTATAAACCAAGGAACAAAATACATAATTTGATTATGCAAAGCACAAGTTTCATAAAATTCTTGTGAAATATTATTTAAATCATTTTGGCTATAAGCTTCAAAAAACCAAGTTCTAAACTTGTTCCATTTATCATTTTGAACTTCACTTTGAATATGTTGTCTTGCCAGTGAACCTGGACTAAAATCAATTTGTTGTACAAACATAAATCAAAGTTTATTTCTATCTGACCCTTCATTTGGGTCAAAATCCATCTCTGAGGCAGTAGGATCAATATCAGACAGTCTATCAGTTGCCTGCACAATATTAGTCTTAGGGTCAATTCTTACCCTTTCTATAATTTTTTCACTCATAGTATCACTAATAGTATGCAAAGAAAGAGCCTTGTTACGAGCTGGACCATATATAGGAACATCAGGGGTAATAGGGGAAATATGCTAAATTTCAGGTAGAGATCTATAACCTGAAAAAGAATGTTTGTTATAAACAGGAGATTTATACATGGAAGCTTTATCAGCAAACTGAATACATATCCTACCATCAGAATTCTGAGTAATATGAGAATACTCATTATTCGTTATTTCATTAGTAATCTGATTTGGGGATATAACCGAGTCTAAAGTCCAAGTAGCTGGGAAATTTATTTCTTCCCACTTGATAGGTCTCCTATTGGTGACCTTAGACTTTGTAAAATTGGTTTCCATTAAAATAGTCTGATTAGAAGTATCATATAATTTACATCTCGGATTAAGAGTAGATAATAATTTAAAGTAAACTCTATAAGATAGATAAATAAGTTCAGATCCGGGAGCATAGTTATAACCATACGTCTTAACATTTAATGTTAAAGAATCAAGAATATTAATATCGGATAAATGTAGTTGAAGATTAGGTTGTGTATTGAAATAAACCGGACCGTAAGCCACAGTAGATTCAATAGAACCCATCAGCGATTGTCTGAAATTAAGATTTCTAGCGTCTCTCAAAGCGGCTAGAAAAGTTTCAGGTAACCCTTTGAGGGTCAAAGGCTTAAAAGCAATTTGTACCATACCAATATGCATAAAATTGAATTTAGATCTATAAGATTCAATATCATGTTTATTTAATAAATAGATAATTTTTTCATCTGAATTGAGAGCAAGAGATTGCTCAGTAGTTTTTATCAATTGTTTTGACGAAAATTTATCAAACCAACCATAATCATATATGGTTCTTTTATCAATTTTCAGAATAGTCCATTTATTTAACTTATCCAGATCTAGAGGTATATCAACCTCTTCTAGTCTAGTACTTTTAGTACTAATTTCACCAAGATCCATAACAACTGAAATCATATCTACGCTGAATACTTCAGATCTACAATATATTCTCCATGAACGTTCCTAGGCTCTGATACCAAATTAGACCAGGATCTATAAGGCGGGCGGTAGTCCGCGCGGCCATCCAGATTAATGCTACAACGTAATCATATCTACGTTCCTACAATATATTCTTCATTAATGCTAATCTTAGCGACATCGTTTTCAATGAACTTTTGAAAAGCAGAGAACATCAAACCTGTATTATTAGGTAAAATAAAAGGGTTTTGAGGAGGGTAGATCGATTTAATAATCGAACCATTTCCTTCTTGAAAAGTTCTCTCAAGGACTCTTACATATAGCGGTAGATAAGTGGTTATAAACCAAGGAACAAAATACATAATTTGATTATGCAAAGCACAAGTTTCATAAAATTCTTGTGAAATATTATTTAAATCATTTTGGCTATAAGCTTCAAAAAACCAAGTTCTAAACTTGTTCCATTTATCATTTTGAAATTCACTTTGAATATGTTGTCTTGCCAGTGAACCTGGACTAAAATCAATTTATTGTACAAACATAAATCAAAGTTTATTTCTATCGGACCCTTCATTTGGGTCAAAATCCATCTCTGAGGCAGTAGGATCAATATCAGACAGTCTATCAGTTGCCTGCACAATATTAGTCTTAGGGTCAATTCTTACCCTTTCTATAATTTTTTCACTCATAGTATCACTAATAGTATGCAAAGAAAGAGCCATGTTACGAGCTGGACCATATATAGGAACATCAGGGGTAATAGGGGAAATATGTTGAATTTCAGGTAGAGATCTATAACCTGAAAAAGAATGTCTGTTATAAACAGGAGATTTATACATGGGGGCTTTATCAGCAAACTGAATACATATCCTACCATCAGGATTCTGAGTAATATGAGAATACTCATTATTCGTTATTTCATTAGTAATCTGATTTGGGGATATAACCGAGTCTAAAGTCCAAGTAGCTGGGAAATTTATTTCTTCCCACTTGATAGGTCTCCTAGTGGTGACCTTAGACTTTGTAAAATTGGTTTCCATTAAAATAGTCTGATTAGAAGTATCATATAATTTACATCTCGAATTAAGAGTAGATAATAATTTAAAGTAAACTCTATAAGATAAACAAATAAGTTCAGATCCGAGAGCATAGTTATAACCATGCGTCTTAACATTTAATGTTAAAGCATCAAGAATATTAATATCGGATAAAGATAGTTGAAGATTAGGTTGTGTATTGAAATAAACCGGACCATAAGCCACATTAGATTCAATAGAACCCATCAGCGATTGTCTGAAATTAAGATTTCTAGCGTCTCTCAAAGCGGCTAGAAAAGTTTCAGGTAACCCTTTGAGGGTCAAAGGTTTAAAAGCAATTTGTACCATACCAATATGCATAAAATTGAATTTAGATCTATAAGATTCAATATCATGTTTATTTAATAAACAGATAATTTGTTCATCTGAATTGAGAGCAAGAGATTGCTCAGTAGTTTTTATCAATTGTTTCGACGAAAATTTATCAAATCAACCATAATCATATATGGTTCTTTTATCAATTTTCAGAATAGTCCATTTATTTAACTTATCCAGATCTAGAGGTATATCAACCTCTTCTAGTCTAGTACTTTTAGTACTAATTTCACCAAGATCCATAACAACGGAAATCATATCTACGCTGAATACTTCAGATCTACAATATATTCTCCATGAACGTTCCTAGGCTCTGATACCAAATTAGACCAGGATCTATAAGGTGGGCGGTAGTCCGCGCGGCCCTCCAGATCAAGTTCCAAATAATATCCTTAAGCTTAGAGAAAGGCGGTAGTCCGCACAATCAACAAGGATAGAATCGAAATAAGAAAGATTTTTAATTAATTTTTTGACTGAATGGTAAACTTTTACCCAAGCAAGGGACCTGTCGAATTCACGATACATACCATTATTAACTCTGATCCAGTAGTTCTAACAGTGATTTAGGTTGCCCCTTTTTCTTCTTTTTAACGAGGACTTACAATACCACTGCTTGCTAGATTAAATTAATAAAGTAGTACCGGAATTGACTGCGTCACCATCTTAGAACCAAGCCAAGAAACTAAGATAAAAATCTCTTATATTTCAATTGAGTCTGGGTTCTTTCATGGAGAACATAGTACAGAAGTTAGATATCCAGCATAGATATGAGATTTCTAGCCAGACATAGTCACGGCTATGGATATATGAAAAATATTACTAAAAGTAAAGAAGAAAAGAAAAATACCTTTAAGATTTCTTAGGCTTTCCAAACTTGAATTATTTATTGATATCCCAATATATTACAAGAGAAAGAGATAAGGAGAGAGCAACTACTAAAAACTTCTGCTTCTTATAAAAATAAATGGCCATATATATAGGCCCAAACCAAAACATACGGAATCTATGTACAGTACAAGTGGGTCCCTTATCTGGGTCCTAAGTACAGTGTATAAACTGTTTCTGTGAGATAGGTGTCACTTTATTCCGCTTTTCCTTTTCCCTTTGATTTGCGGAGGAATTCTTCCACCTGTTCGATAGCTTCTTCAGATAACATTTTATCTGATTGGACCGACTGGCTGTCTGCAAGGATATCATCATTGCTGGTGGCACTCTTCATAGAGGTGTCAGATCTATCAAATTGAGTGAGAGTGTTCAATAAGTTCTTCTTCACTTATTCTAAGTATTGATTAATCATCTCAGTTTTATCACCTCCTTGTACCGAGATTCTTCTTGTGATCTGTTTAACCGATCCTCCATCTACCATAGTTTTTTGTGGAAGGGATGTATATTCTTTAATTTTTTCTTGGATAGAATCCAAGAGTTCTTGTCCATGTAGAGTCTCGGTTTTGGGATTTGTTTTCATTAATTTGTCCCAAAAGTTGTTGTAGTATATTCTATATAGACAAGGGATTTGTTCTTCGGTATAACCGAATTCTGGAGCCCATTTGTGGATCCATGGTATTTCGAATTCAATAAAGAAATAGATTTGATCTATTTTTTCAAGATATCAGATATGATCTGCGTGATATAGCTCAGTTAAAAACGGCGAACATTTTGTCCATTCTTGATATAATCGAAGAAATGGATCTGGTAAAAATTTTACGGTTGGACCGTGGTATGACCACCAATTTAAGAACCAATTTGGAATGGTTTCATTGAATAATTTAGAACATACTTTCACAAACCATGTGTGCTTGTGACGGTCATTGTTGTAATATAATACTTGATGGAACGCCTGGATATAATCCCAATAAGAAAAACTCACACGAGTCTCATTTAGGCTGATCTACCTTTCTTTCATGGTGGAAATACCCCATTCTTCAATAGATATAATCTGTTTGATTATAATTTTTGAAAAATTATATCATTTTTCTCCATTGAAATGCTGAATTTCAGCACTTCCTGTTTCTATTAGAATATTTTCATAATAAGATCGGGTTTTGTATGACTCACCCGGGTAATATAAACCATTTAGTAAATACCTTTGGAGAATCTTCCAAGGTTCATTTTTCCTCTGAATCTCAGAGTTTTCAATAAGAAATATCATTTCTTTTCTTTCAATCTTTTCAAAGAACTGGATATCATTTTTGTCTTCTTTAGTGACTGCAGCAACAAAAGTATCACTTTGCTTTTGAGACATATAAGCCTGTAATTGTTCATATAATGAACTGTCTTTTGGAATATCATCCAATTTTACCATATTAGAGGATGAGGCTTCTCAAATTTTTGAGTTTATTAAACTCTTGTTCCCGAATCTGAGAACTGGAAAGTTTGAATCAGATCCATAGGATGATCTTTGAGTTCGTGAGGCTGAGGATCCATATGATGATCCTTGAGTATATGTTCTTTGAGGGGCTGATCTTCCCCTTCCTCTTCCATTTACTCTGTCGCGGCCCCTTATAACGGACCAGGGTGGGTCCTTTCCTTCCATACCTAATAATGATCAAAATATAAGTCATAAATATCAAAATGAATATTTTCTTCATTATATGAATGAATAGATAATTCTTCCTGAATAATATTTTCAATAATTTTGTTAAGAATAATCTCCTGAATATCGTGCCCGATATTAACCACCTTTAGAATGGTGATCAAAGTTCTCTTATCAAAGAAAGCTGAGAAGTAATTCATAATTAATTATTGAGATATTCCCTAGATAGGAAGTCAGGAAGAGAATTGTCAATTCCCTTTTTATAATGAATTTCAAAGTCGAAAGGAGCTAATTGCGCCTGCCACCTTGCAAAAATAAGCTTAGAGGCATCATGTTTAAAGTCTTTGTTAAATATATATTTAACTGACTGGGCATCTGTTTTAATCAGGAATTTTTGGTTATATTGATCATCCTGGAATTTTAAAACACACTTGAAAATGCATAACATTTCATGGGCCACAGTAGCATATTATCTCTGGGCTTCAGTCCATTTTCCTGAATGAAATCGTATAAGATAGTCACACTTGTCATGAGGATTAATCTGTTTAAGGATTCCGCCATATCCAATATTGGATGCGTCAGTCTCTATAATTTTCAGCCAAACAGGGTTAGCAAGAGTTAAACAAGGAAAAGATTTAACACGTTGTTTAACATTTTTAACAAGATTAGTAAGACTATCAGTCCAAGGGGATTTATGATTCTTTTTTAGTCTTTCATAAAGAGGTGATAAGTCTCTAGAAAGATTTTTATAAAAGGGGGAAATATAATTTAAGCTTCCCAGAAATCTTTGGAGCATAGTCCTATCAATTATAATATCAGGAAATTTTGAACCAAAATCAATCGCTCTTTGAATTTGAGTAATCTTTCCCTGACAAATATTATGTTCTAAAAATCGAACCTCTGTTTGAAACAGGCTCATTTTTGGTTTAGAAATAACCAAACCATTTTGTATAATAATTTTTTTGAAAATATCAAAATGCTTGATATGCATTTCAAAAATTTTTGAGTTAACTAAAATGTCATCAATATAGACTACGATGAAATCCAAATAAGGATTAAAAATATCATTCATAATTTTTTGAAATTCTGAAGGAGCATTCTTCAGTCCAAAAGGCATAACATTCCATTCGTATTGACCAAATGGAACGTTAAAAGCAATTCTGTAGGTATGCTCTTTAAAGATTTGTATTTGCCAATATCCTGATTTTAAATCAAATTTTGAAAATATATTGGCATCATATAATCTGGATAAAAGATCTTTTTTGTTTGGAATAGGATACCTAATCCATTTTAAAAACTTGTTTAAACGTTTATAATTGATAACCAATCTAGGAACACCACGTTCCTTTTCAGCTGCATTATTGACATAAAATGTTGTGCAGGACCAAGGAGACCTGGATGGTTTTATTAAACCCTTTTGAAGAAGATTATCAATCTCTTTTTTGCAAAACTCCACTAATTCTACATTCATTTGACAGGGGCGAGATTTAGTGGGAATATTATCTTCAGAGAAGTTTTCTTCATATAGAAGAGTCGCTTCTTTCTATTCCAAAAAGCACTTGGGTGATCGGCACAAATATCGACGGCCAACTGCTCAGAGATCAATTTGATCTTTTCCTGTACTTTGGTAGATTTCAAAGTATCAAAGACATTCATACTGTATATCTCCATTTGTAAGGAGTCCATATGTCTTTGGTTCATGTCTATAAGAGTATTAATATCTCGTGTCAAAGGCTCTGTGATAAAAGGGAAAGATATTTCCCTACCTTTGTAATTAGCGGTAAAACCCTTTTGATCAATTTTTGAAAAGGGGTAAATAGCATTTAAGAAAGGTGTTCCAAGTATAATTGGAGGACTCATTTTATCTTTTACCAAGAAAAAGAAATGAGGGATGCAAGTTTTATCTTTGCAAATATGAGTATTGGACAGTTTATATTATATTTTTAAAGCGTGTCCAGATGCTGATTTTACAATATGAGTAGTTTTTTCAAAAAATCTTGAAGGTATCAATCCTTCTTGAATACAACTAACATCTGCTCCACTATCAATCATTGCAGTGCCAGTAACTTTAAATTCATTTTTAAGTAAGATGGTGCAATTAATATACCATCTATGTGAAGTTACAACCTGCATCATTCCAAGAAAAGAATTTTGTTTAGAAGTATCAATGATGTCATCAACCTTACCTTTCCCTCTATCAGCAGGAGGGCTGGATATAGAATCATCATTCTCAAGCTGAGAAATCCTGTGATTATGAATCATTTGATTTTGTTTAAGAGATTTAATCTCATTTTTAAGAGTTTCAACATCATATTTTAAATCATCTAAAGAGGTGTCACGAATAATGACATCATTTTTCTTTTCAAGTCGGTTATAAACTTCCTTTATAGAATATGGTTCTAGATCTTTAAGATCAAATTCATTTTTAGATTTTTCAGAAGATTTTGAAGAACTGGAGCTAGTCGCCATATTAAGGATTTTATTCCGAATATTTTCATCAGAAATTTCTTTTAATAGATCGATCACATTATCGGATGAAATAGTTTTAATATTAATATCTTCAAATTGTGACTGGAGTTTATAGAACTCGTCAGTTTTTCAAGCTTACAATTTGGAGCAATATGTCCATACTGTCCACAATTATAACATTTAATGTTCTTGAGATCTCTTTTTGAGAAATTCTTTGCAAACCTGGTAGACTTGCGGTGAGCTTTCTTTGCTTCACGCTTTTCTTTACTTCGTCGGGAGTGACGACGTCGCCTATGAGGCCTTTCAGAAGTATTATGTTCATTATGAATCTTGTGCGTCCTATGTTCTTTGCTATTAGATGGACCGGGCATAGCAAACTGTTCAGAAAAGTCTCCTAATTGTGACTTTGCTTTTTTCTTATCATCCTTAATTTGTTGAGATAACTTTACCTCATTGCAAAGATTTAATCCTTCTTGGGTGCAAGTACCCACAAGCTTCCTGTAAGTATAGAGTTGATAGGGGATTTCGGTATGGTTACCTCTGAGAGCTCGTTTAACTCGCTCTGCAAATAAAGGGGAAAATCCATCTATAAACTTCGATTTCCAATGAGTAGAGTTGCTGTCGGGAAGATCCATGACTCTACTTAGGAAGGTGTCTTTATACCATCTGAATTCTCCCAAATGTCTGCATCGTAGACCATTTAAGAGAGTTCTAAGAGTTTCATTCTGGGAGGTAAATCTACCATTGAAATGTTCCAGAATAGTGAGAATGAGTGTATAAACAACATCTTCTCGGGTAGTTTCTATTACCCTTTCGACTGGTTTTCCTTCATCATTAATGCCAGTTTCTACCATTTTATCACTCTTTGTGGCAATAGTTATAGCATTTTTAACTTCTTCGGATAGAAAATTATCCCACCAACCTCTTAATTGGCCAGTGAATCCTGCAATTATCATCTTACAAATAGCATGATCAGAATTTCTATTCGTATGTCTACAAACAGAAGAATACATCATCATCCGATGAACCACAATAGAGACTTGTCTATCAGTCAAGCCAGCGAAGTTCCACTCATAAACCATATCACCACTGTAAGACGTATTGGTGAATCCCCACTCTCTTTCTTCAATAAGAACATCTTGAGGAGTTGGGCGATGATAATAAAAAGTTTTCATATCGGGCTTAGAATCGTATCGAGAAATAGGATGGTTCCTTTTGAAGCGATGAAGTTTATTGACTTCAGTTATAGAAAATTCATCATTTTGTTTTGTAAACTGATTTTCTAAATCATTGGAATTCATAGGTTTAGCACTTAAGCCAGAAAGCTTTTTATCAAGAAGTTGTTCTAAATCTTGTAAAGAAAGATCGTTTTTAGATTTAATCTTAAAATCAGAAGTATCTATAGGTCTTTGAATATGAGTGGGCATAGTTAAAACAGTAGGAAGATTCTTAGAAGTAGAAGCTTCGTTAACTGCTTTAGGCCTCTCTGTATTCAAATGTTTTACTAAAACAATTAACTCATCAAGTTTTTTGTCAAGGGAACCAACATGTTCACCTAAAACCTTCACATAAAGACTTAAATAATTATTTTGAGCTATCAGGTTATTTATCTCATTAATGCTAATCTTAGCGACATCGTTTTCAATGAACTTTTAAGATTTTTATCTTAGTTTCTTGGCTTGGTTCTAAGATGGTGATGCAGTCAATTCCGGTACTACTTTATTAATTTAATCTAGCAAGCAGTTGTATTGTAAGTCCTCGTTAAAAAGAAGAAAAAGGGGCAACCTAAATCACTGTTAGAACTGCTGGATCGGAGTTAATAATGGTATGTATCGTGAATTCGACAGGTCCCTTGCTTGGGTAAAAACCATTCAGTCAAAAAATTAATTAAAAATCTTTCTTATTTCGATTATATCCTTGTTGATTGTGCGGACTACCGCCTTTCTCTAAGCTTAAGGATATTATTTGGAACTTGATATGGATGGCCGCGCGGACTACCGCCCGCCTTATAGATCCTGGTCTAATTTGGTATGCCTATATATATGGCCATTTATTTTTATAAGAAGCAGAAGTTTTTAGTAGTTTCTCTCTCCTTATCTCTTTCTCTTGTAATATATTGGGATATCAATAAAGAATTCAAGTTTGGAAAGCCTAAGAAATCTTAAAGATATTTTTCTTTTCTTCTTTACTTTTAGTAATATTTTTCATATATCCATAGCCGTGACTATGTCCGGCTAGAAATCTCATATCTATGCTGGATATCTAACTTCTGTACTATGTTCTCCATGAAAGAACCTAGACTCAATTGAAATATAAGAGATTTTTATCTTAGTTTCTTGGCTTGGTTCTAAGATGGTGACGCAGTCAATTCCGGTACTACTTTATTAATTTAATCTAGCAAGCAGTGGTATTGTAAGTCCTCGTTAAAAAGAAGAAAAAGGGGCAACCTAAATCACTGTTAGAACTGCTGGATCGGAGTTAATAATGGTATGTATCGTGAATTCGACAGGTCCCTTGCTTGGGTAAAAGTTTACCATTCAGTCAAAAAATTAATTAAAATTCTTTCTTATTTCGATTCTATCGTTGTTGATTGTGCGGACTACCGCCTTTCTCTAAGCTTAAGGATATTATTT
This sequence comes from Jaltomata sinuosa, assembly GCA_003996215.1. Lineage (NCBI taxonomy): Eukaryota > Viridiplantae > Streptophyta > Magnoliopsida > Solanales > Solanaceae > Jaltomata > Jaltomata sinuosa. The sequence continues at coordinate 25,996 of QJPP01005326.1, read as the reverse complement.
GGAACTTGATCTGGATGGCCGCGCGGACTACCGCCCGCCTTATAGATCCTGGTCTAATTTGGAACTTGATCTGGATGGCCGCGCGGACTACCGCCCATAAAGTTTCAGATATGGTTTATGAGTGGAACCTCGATGGCTTGACTGATAGACAAGTCTCTATTGTGGTTCATCGGATGATGATGTATTCTTCTGTTTGTAGACATACGAATAGAAATTCTAATCAGACTATTTTAATGGAAACCAATTTTACAAAGTCTAAGGTCACCACTAGGAGACCTATCAAGTGGGAAGAAATAAATTTCCCAGCTACTTGGACTTTAGACTCGGTTATATCCCCAAATCAGATTACTAATGAAATAACGAATAATGAGTATTCTCATATTACTCAGAATCCTGATGGTAGGATATGTATTCAGTTTGTTGATAAAGCTCCCATGTATAAATCTCATGTTTATAACAGACATTCTTTTTCCGGTTATAGATCTCTACCTGAAATTCAGCATATTTCCCCTATTACCCCTGATGTTCCTATATATGGTCCAGCTCGTAACAGGGCTCTTTCTTTGCATACTATTAGTGATACTATGAGTGAAAAAATTGTAGAAAGGGTAAGAATTGACCCTAAGACTAATATTGTGCAGGCAACTGATAGACTGTCTGATATTGATCCTACTGCCTCAGAGATGGATTTTGACCCAAATGAAGGGTCCGATAGAAATAAACTTTGATTTATGTTTGTACAACAAATTGATTTTAGTCCAGGTTCACTGGCAAGACAACATATTCAAAGTGAATTTCAAAATGATAAATGGAACAAGTTTAGAACTTGGTTTTTTGAAGCTTATAGCCAAAATGATTTAAATAATATTTCACAAGAATTTTATTAAACTTGTGCTTTGCATAATCAAATTATGTATTTTGTTCCTTGGTTTATAACAACTTATCTACCGCTATATGTAAGAGTCCTTGAGCGAACTTTTCAAGAAGGAAATGGTTCGATTATTAAATCGATCTACCCTCCTCAAAACCCTTTTATTTTACCTAATAATACAGGTTTGATGTTCTCTGCTTTTCAAAAGTTCGTTGAAAACGATGTCGCTAAGATTAGCATTAATGAGATAAATAACCTGATAGCTCAAAATAATTATTTCAGTCTTTATGTTAAGGTTTTAGGTGAACATGTTTGTTCCCTTGACAAAAAACTTGATAAGTTAATTGTTTTAGTAAAACATTTGAATACAGAGAGGCCTAAAGCAGTTAACGAAGCTTCTACTTCTAAGAATCTTCCTACTATTTTAACTATGCCCACTCATATTCAAAGACCTATAGATACTTCTGATTTTAAGATTAAATCTAAAAACGATCTTTCTTTACAAGATTTAGAACAGCTTCTTGATAAAAATCTTTCTGGCTTAAGTGCTAAACCTATGAATTCCAATGATTTAGAAAATCAGTTTACAGAACAAAATGATGAATTTTCTATAACTGAAGTCAATAAACTTCATCGCTTCAAAAGGAACCATCCTATTTCTCGATACGGTTTTAAGCCTGAAATGAAAACTTTTTATTATCATCGCCCAACTCCTCAAGATATTCTTATTGAAGAAAGAGAGTGGGGATTCACCAATACGTCTTACAGTGGTGATATGGTTTATGAGTGGAACCTCGATGGCTTGACTGATAGATAAGTCTCTTTTGTGGTTCATCGGATGATGATGTATTCTTCTGTTTGTAGACATACGAATAGAAATTCTGATCATGCTATTTGTAAGATGATAATTGCAGGATTCACTGGCCAATTAAGAGGTTGGTGGGATAATTTTCTATCCGAAGAAGTTAAAAATGCTATAACTACTGCCACAAAGAGTGATAAAATGGTAGAAACTGGCATTAATGATGAAGGAAAACCAGTCAAAAGGGTAATAGAAACTACCCGAGAAGATGCTGTTTATACACTCATTCTCACTATTCTGGAACATTTCAATGGTAGATTTACCTCCCAGAATGAAACTCTTAGAACTCTCTTAAATGGTCTACGATGCAGACATTTGGGAGAATTCAGATGGTATAAAGACACCTTCCTAAGTAGAGTCATGGATCTTCCCGACAGCAACTCTACTAATTGGAAATCGAAGTTTATAGTTGGATTTCCCCCTTTATTTGCAGAGCGAGTTAAACGAGCTCTCAGAGGTAACCACACCGAAATCCCCTATCAACTCTATACTTACGGAAAGCTTGTGGGTACTTGCACCCAAGAAGGATTAAATCTTTGCAACGAGGTAAAGTTATCTCAACAAATTAAGGATGATAAGAAAAAAGCGAAGTCACAATTAGGAGACTTTTGTGAACAGTTCGCTATGCCCGGCCCATCTAATAGCAAAGAACATAGGACGCACAGGAGTCATAAAGAACATAATACTTCTGAAAGGCCTCATAGGCGACATCGTCACTCCCGACAAAGTAAAGAAAAGTGTGAAGCAAAGAAAGCTCACCGCAAGTCTACCAGGTTTGCAAAGAATTTCTCAAAAAGAGATCTCAAGAACATTAAATGTTATAATTGTGGACAATATGGACATATTGCTCCAAATTGTAAGCTTGAAAAGCTTAAATCTTTGAACCTTGACCAATATATTCATGATAAGGTTTATGGTTTGCTATACACTTCAGGTTCTGAATCAGATTATGAGTCTTATTCTGACATCGAATCAGGTTCCGAAAGTGAAGTTAAACTTCTTGATTTTTCTGATAATGAAAATCTTATGCCGACTAATTGTACTAATTGTGTAAGTGATCATTGCAGATGCAAAACTGACGAGTTCTATAAACTCCAGTCACAATTTGAAGATATTAATATTAAAACTATTTCATTCGATAATGTGATCGATCTATTAAAAGAAATTTCTGATGAAAATATTCGGAATAAAATCCTTAATATGGCGACTAGCTCCAGTTCTTCAAAATCTTCTGAAAAATCTAAAAATGATTTTGATCTTAAAGATCTAGAACCATATTCTATAAAGGAAGTTTATAACCGACTTGAAAAGAAAAATGATGTCATTATTCGTGACACCTCTTTAGATGATTTAAAATATAAGGTTGAAAATCTTAAAAATGAGATTAAATCTCTTAAACAAAATCAAATGATTCATAATCACATGATTTCTCAGCTTGAGAATGATGATTCTATATCCAGCCCTCCTGCTGATAGAGGTAAAGGTAAGGTTGATGACATCATTGATACTTCTAAACAAAATTCTTTTCTTGGAATGATACAGATTGTAACTGCACATAGATGGTATATTAATTGCACCATCTTACTTAAAAACGAATTTAAAGTTACTGGCACTGCAATGATTGATAGTGGAGCAGATGTTAGTTGTATTCAAGAAGGATTGATACCTTCAAGATTTTTTGAAAAAACTACTCATATTGTAAAATCAGCATCTGGACACGCTTTAAAAATAGAATATAAACTGTCCAATACTCATATTTGCAAAGATAAAACTTGCATCCCTCATTTCTTTTTCTTGGTAAAAGATAAAATGAGTCCTCCAATTATACTTGGAACACCTTTCTTAAATGCTATTTACCCCTTTTCAAAAATTGATCAAAAGGGTTTTACAGCTAATTACAAAGGTAGGGAAATATCTTTCCCTTTTATCACAGAGCCTTTGACACCAGATATTAATACTCTTATAGACATGAAGCAAAGACATATGGACTCCTTACAAATGGAGATATACAGTATAAGTGTCTTTGATACTTTGAAATCTACCAAAGTACAGGAAAAGATCAAATTGATCTCTGAGCAGTTGGCCGTCGATATTTGTGCCGATCACCCAAGTGCTTTTTGGAATAGAAAGAAGCACATTGTGACTCTTCCATATGAAGAAAACTTCTCTGAAGATAATATTCCCACTAAATCTCGCCCCTGTCAAATGAATGCAGAATTAATGGAGTTTTGCAAAAAAGAGATTGATAATCTTCTTCAAAAGAGTTTAATAAAACCATCCAAGTCTCCTTGGTCCTGCACAGCATTTTATGTCAACAATGCAGCTGAAAAGGAACGTGGTGTTCCTAGATTGGTTATCAATTATAAACCTTTAAACAAGTTTTTAAAATAGATTGGGTATCCTATTCCAAACAAAAAAGATCTTTTATCCAGATTATATAATGCCAATATATTTTCAAAATTTGATTTAAAATCAGGATATTGGCAAATACAAATCTGTAAAGAGCATACCTACAAAACTGCTTTTAACGTTCCATTTGGTCAATACGAATGGAATGTTATGCCTTTTGGACTGAAGAATGCTCCTTCAGAATTTCAAAAAATTATGAATTATATTTTTAATCCTTATTTGGATTTCATCATAGTCAATATTGATGACATTTTAGTTTACTCAAAAACTTTTGAAATGCATATCAAGCATCTTGATATTTTCAAAAAAATTGTTATACAAAATGGTTTGGTTATTTCTAAACAAAAAATGAGCATGTTTCAAACAGAGGTTCGATTTTTAGGACATAATATTTGTCAGGGAAAGATTACTCCCACTCAAAGAGCGATTAATTTTGGTTCAAAATCTCCTGATATTATAATTGATAGGACTATGCTCCAAAGATTTCTGGGAAGCTTAAATTATATTTCCCCCTTTTATAAAAATCTTTCTAGAGATTTATCACCTCTTTATGAAAGACTAAAAAAGAATCATAAATCCCCTTGGACTGATAGTCTTACTAATCTTGTTAAAAATGTTAAACAACGTGTTAAATCTTTGTCTTGTTTAACTCTTGCTAACCCTGTTTGGCAGAAAATTATAGAGACTGACGCATCCAATATTGGATATGGCGGAATCCTTAAACAGATTAATCCTCATGACAAGTGTGAATATCTTATACGATTTCATTCAGGAAAATGGACTGAAGCCCAGAGAAAATATACTACTGTGGCCCATGAAATGTTATGCATTGTCAAGTGTGTTTTAAAATTCCAGGATGATCGATATAACCAAAAATTCCTGATTAAAACAGATGCCCAGTCAGTTAAATATATATTTAACAAAGACTTTAAACATGATGCCTCTAAGCTTATTTTTGCAAGGTGGCAGGCGCAATTAGCTCCTTTCGACTTTGAAATTCATTATAAAAAAGGGAATTGACAATTCTCTTCCTGACTTCCTATATAGGGAATATCTCAATAATTAATTATGAATTACTTCTCAGCTTTCTTTGATAAGAGAACTTTGATCACCATTCTAAAGGTGGTTAATATCGGGCACGATATTCAGGAGATTATTCTTAACAAAATTATTGAAAATATTATTCAGGAAGAATTATCTATTCATTCCTATAATGAAGAAAATATTCATTTTGATATTTATGATATTTATGACTTATATTTTGATCATTATTAGGTATGGAAGGAAAGGACCCCGCCCTGGTCCGTTATAAGGGGCCGCGGCAGAGTAAACGGAAGAGGAAGGGGAAGATCAGCCCCTCAAAGGAAATATACTCAAGGATCATCATATGGATAATCAGCCTCACGAACTCAAAGATCATCCTATGGATCTGATTCAAACTTTCCAGTTCTCAGATTAGGGAACAAGAGTTTAATAAACTCAAAAATTGGAGAAGCCTCATCCTCTAATATGTTAAAATTGGATGATATTCCAAAAGACAGTTCATTATATGAACAATTACAGGCTTATATGTCTCAAAAGCAAAGTGATATTTTTGCTGCTGCAGTCACTAAAGAAGACAACAATAATATCCAGTTCTTCGAAAAGATTGAAAGAAAAGAAATGATATTTCCTATTGAAAACTCTGAGATTCAGAGGAAAAATGAACCTTGAAAGATTCTCCAAAGGTATTTATTAAATGATTTATATTACCTGGGTGAGTCATACAAAACCCGATCTTATTATGAAAATATTCTAATAGAAACAGGAAGTGCTGAAATTCAGCATTTCAATGGAGAAAACTGTTATAATTTTTCAAAAATTATAATCAAACAGATTATATCTGTTGAAGAATGGGGTATTTTCACCATGAAAGAAAGGCAGATCAACATAAATGAGACTCGTGTGAGTTTTTCTTATTGGGATTATATTCAGGCGTTCCATCGAGTATTATATTACAACAATGTCCGTCACAAGCACACATGGTTTGTGAAAGTATGTTCTAAATTATTCAGTGAAACCATTACAAATTGGTTCTTAAATTGGTGGTCATACCACGGTCCAACCGTAAAAATTTTACCAGATCCATTCTTCGATTATATCAAGAATGGACAAAATGTTCGCCGTTTTTAACTGAGCTGTATCATGCAGATCATATCTGCTATCTTGAAAAAATAGATCAAATCTATTTCTTTATTGAATTCTCAATACCATGGATCCACAAATGGGCTCCAGAATTCGGTTATACCGAAGAACAAATTCCTTGTCTATATAGAATATACTACAACAACTTTTGGAACAAATTAATGAAAACAAATCTCAAAACCGAGACTCTACATGGACAAGAACTCTTGGATTCTATCCAAGAAAAAAGTAAAGAATATACATCCCTTCCACAAAAGACTATGGTAGATGGAGGATCGGTTAAACAGATCGCAAGAAGAATCTCGGTACAAGGAGGTGATAAAACGGAGATGATTAATCAATACTTAGAAGAAGTGAAGAAGAACTTATTGAACACTCTCACTCAATTTGATAGATCTGACACCTCTATGAAGAGTGCCACCAGCAATGATGATATCCTTGCAGACAGCCAGTCGGTCCAATCAAATAAAATGTTATCTGAAGAAGCTATCGAACAGGTGAAAGAATTCCTCCGCAAATCAAAGGGAAAAGTAAAAGCGAATTAAAGTGACACCTGTCTCACAGAAATAGTTTTTACACTGTACTTAGGACCCAGATAAGGGACCCACTTGTACTGTACATAGATTCCGTATGTTTTGGTTTGGGCCTATATATATGGCCATTTATTTTTATAAGAAGCAGAAGTTTTTAGTAGTTGCTCTCTCCTTATCTCTTTCTCTTGTAATATATTGGGATATCAATAAAGAATTCAAGTTTGGAAAGCCTAAGAAATCTTAAAGGTATATTTCTTTTCTTCTTTACTTTTAGTAATATTTTTCATATATCCATAGTCGTGACTATGTCCGGCTAGAAATCTCATATCTATGCTGGATATCTAACTTCTGTACTATGTTCTCCATGAAAGAACCTAGACTCAACTAAAATATAAGAGATTTTTATCTTAGTTTCTTGGCTTGGTTCTAAGATGGTGACGCAGTCAATTCCGGTACTACTTTATTAATTTAATCTAGCAAGCAGTGGTATTGTAAGTTCTCGTTAAAAAGAAGAAAAAGGGGCAACCTAAATCACTGTTAGAACTGCTGGATCGGAGTTAATAATGGTATGTATCGTGAATTCGACAGGTCCCTTGCTTGGGTAAAAGTTCACCATTCAGTCAAAAAATTAATTAAAAATCTTTCTTATTTCGATTCTATCCTTGTTGATTGTGCGGACTACCGCCTTTCTCTAAGCTTAAGGATATTATTTGGAACTTGATCTGGATGGCCGCGTGGACTACCGCCTGCCTTATAGATCCTGGTCTAATTTGGGATCAGAGCCTAGGAACGTTCATGGAGAATATATATTTTCTATCATAATCAATTTGATAATAATAATAATAATAATAATAATAATAATAATAATAATAATAATAACTGCAATTGATACCAGATTACAGGATCGGAGACCGAGTGGTAATCCGCCATAGTCTATGATCTAGCAATTCAGCACCCTTATACTGGCGCATAAACGCAGGCATAAGAACTGAAATATTCGAGAATTTTTCATAATTCTTTAGACTGTATGGAAGAGGCTAACTTTTTTACCTGAGCAAAGGGCCTGTCAGTGCTAGAATCTTTAGCAGTGGCTAGATTAATAATCTTTTCTCGAAGTTTGTTATCAGTAACTTCTTTTAACAATTCTATAATATTATCAGAAGTGAACGTATTAAGATTGAAATCTTGAAATTGCGATTGCATTTTGTAGATTTCATCTCCCTCGCAATAGCAGGTATTACCTTTTCAAGTGGTGATAGATCAATAAGATTAATATCTGATCCTGCATCTGAATAATATTCATAATCATCATCGGAACCTGAGGTGTATAGCAAACTATAAACCTTTTCATGTAGATCTGCATCGAGTTCTAAAGCTTTGAGCTTAGTCAATTTGCAATTTGGAGCAATATGCCCTCACTTACCACATTTGTAACATTTGATTTTCGTCTAAAGAAAAAAGAGACGCTAGAAAAAGCTCTCGTAAATCTAATAGCTTTACCAAAGATTGGTCAGGAAGAGACCTTTCTAAAATCAAATGTTACAAATGTGGTAAGCGAGGGCATATTGCTCCAAATTGCAAATTGACTAAGCTCAAAGCTTTAGAACTCGATGCAGATCTACATGAAAAGGTTTATAGTTTGCTATACACCTCAGGTTCCGATGATGATTATGAATATTATTCAGATGCAGGATCAGATATTAATCTTATTGATCTATCCGACCCTGAAGAAATTGAAATGGATGATAACTCTTGCACCACTTGCAAAGGTAATACCTGCTATTGCGAGGGAGATGAAATCTACAAAATGCAATCGCAATTTCAAGATTTCAATCTTAATACGTTCACTTCTGATAATATTATAGAATTGTTAAAAGAAATTGATAACCGTTTAATGATGAAAAAGCCTTTTATTGAAAAGGATGCTTCTTTTGATAATTTAAAAGAAGAGGTTGAAAATCTCAAAAGAGAAATAAGGGCTCTTAAGCATAATGCGGTGGTTTGCGACCAAAGAATTTCTCAGATTGAGAACAATGTTCGACCAGATCAAGCCAGTTCTTCGAAAGGTAAAGAGGTCCTTGATGATGAACCTACTACCAGTAATCTTGAAACTAATATGTTTTTAGGGATGATGTAGGTTGTCACTGCACACAAATGGTATGTTAAATGCATCATTTTAATTGATAATAGTTTCTCTATTACTAATGTTGCTATGATCGTCAGCGGTGCAGATGTTAGCTGCATTCAAAAGGGTCTTGTCCCCTCAAAATACTTTCAAAAAACTGCGCATATGGTCAAATCTGCATCAGGACATGCTTTAGATATAAAGTATAAACTGTCTAATACAAAAATTTGCCAGAATAAGGTTTGCATTCCACATTTCTTCTTTCTGGTAAAAAATCAGTTGCATCCTCCAATTATACTTGGAACGCCTTTTATAAATGCAATTTATCCTTTTACACATATTGATTCAAAAGGATTTTCAGCATCTTATAAAGACAATGTCCTAAATTATACTTTTATCACAGAACTAATAAATCGTGATATTAATGCTTTGATTAAAATGAAGCAGCAGCATGTCGACTCTTTACAATATGAGCTTTTTAGCATGAATATATTTGAGTCTCTCAAATCTGCTAAAATACAGGAAAAAAATAAAATGATTTCCGAACAGATCGCCATTGATATTTGCGCAGATCACCCTAGTGCCTTTTGGAATCGCAAAAAGCACATAGTAACTCTTCCGTATGAGGATGATTTTTCAGAGGATAATATCCCAACCAAGTCTCGTCCCTGCCAAATGAATTCTGAGTTAGTAGAATTCTGCAAAAGGAAAATCGATACTTTGCTACAAAAGGGTTTATAAAACCATCGAAATCTCCTTGGTCATGCACAGCGTTTTATGTGAATAATGCTGCAGAAAAAGAACGAGGAACTCCAAGGTTAGTAATAAATTACAAACCTCTAAACAAATATTTAAAATGGGTAAGATATCCTATTCCCAATAAAAGAGATTTATTATCTAGATTATACGACGCCAATATATTTTCAAAATTTGATTTAAAATCAGGTTATTGGCAAATTCAGATTTTTAAAGAGCATTCTTATAGAACTGCTTTTAATGTTCCTTTTGGGCAATACGAATGGAATGTCATGCCATTTGGTTTAAAAAATGCCCCGTCAGAATTTCAAAAAATTATGAATGACATTTTCAATCCATATATGGATTTTATTATTGTTTATATAGATGATATTCTGGTGTTTTCAAAAACTCTTGAAATGCATATAAAACACCTTGATATCTTCAAAAAAATTGTTATACAAAATGGTTTGGTTATCTCTAAACCAAAAATGAGTTTGTTCCAGACTAAAGTACGTTTTCTGGGACACCTAATTTGTCAGGGAAAAGTCACTCCTATCCAGAGGGCCATCGACTTTGCATCAAAGTTTCCTAACATTATTACTGATAGAATTCAGTTGCAGAGATTCTTGGGCAGTTTAAATTACATCTCTCCCTTTTACAAGAATCTCTCTCGTGATTTAGCCCCGTTATATGACAGGCTCAAAAAGGATTATAAATCCCCGTGGACTAATAGTCACACCACTTTGGTAAAGAACATCAAATTGCGTGTTCAGTCTTTACCTTGTTTAACTCTTGCTAACCCTGCTTGGCAAAAAAATATTGAAACTGATGCTTCGAATATTGGTTACGGTGGGATTCTTAAACAAATTAATCCCAGTGACAAAAATGAATATCTTATAAGATTTCATTCAGGTAAATGGACAGAAGCCCAGAAAAAATATGCAACTGTGGCTCATGAAATGCTTACAATTGTTAAGTGTGTCCTTAAATTTCAAGATGATTTATATAATCAAAAGTTTTTAATAAAAATTGATGCCCAGTCAGTCAAATATATGTTTAACAAAGATTTTAAGCATGATGCGTCTAAACTCATATTTGCTAGATGGCAGGCTCAACTAGCCCCATTCGACTTTGATATTCATTATAAAAAGGGAATTGATAATTCTTTACCAGACTTCCTATCCAGGGAATATATTCAATAATGTTTTATTTAGCTTTTCTTTCTGAAAAAACCTTAATTTCCATGTTAAAGGTGATTAAATTACCAAGAGATCTTACTAGTCTCATTATTGAAATCATCATAGATGATCTAATAAGAGGAGAATTCTCTATTCATGACTACTCGGAAGTTATCCGACAAGACTCAACATATTATTTTTCGGAATGACTAATATGTTTCCCTACAGGATGGACCCGCCATGGCGGCAAGTTCGAGGAAGAGGAAGGGGAAGATCAGCCCCAGGAAGATCCTCTGGACAGTCCAGCTCTCAAGGATCGACATATCGATCCAATTATCCGGTTATACAAGGATCGTCATATCGATCAAATTACCCAGTTATACAAATGGGTAACAGAAGTCTTATTAATAAAAAGATCACAGATGAGGGTGAATCTAGCTCATCTGCTGCCCCTGAGCAGATTATTAACTTGGAAAATATCCCAAAGGAAAGTCCGTTATACGAACATGCGCAGGCATATTTGCATGCACAAAGGCAGAAAGATACTTTTGCCTCGGTCATGAAAGAAGATAATGATAATATCATATCTTATGAGCAACTCCGAAAAAGGGAAATTATATTTCCTCTGGAAAATTCTGATATATAGAGAAAAACTGAACCATGGAAAATATTCCAGAGATACTTAATCAAGGGATTATATTTCCCGGGAGAATCATACAAAACCCGGTTATACTATGAAACTTGTTTGACAAGTACGGGTAGTGCAGAAATTCAGCACTTTTGCCCTACGGGTTATACCCCAGAAGAGTATGTTTATAACTTCTCAAAGATAATCATCAAACAGATTATATCTACTGAAGACTGGGGACTGTCCACTATGAAAGAAAGACAGCTTATTGTTAAAGGTATTCCTATGAACTTCACGTATTGGGATTATATCCAAGCTTTCAGCAAAACATTGTTTTATAATAATGATAAAAACAAACATACATGGTTTGTAAAAATTTGCGCAAAAGTATTTGCAGAACCAATCCCAAATTGGTTCATTAACTGGTGGTCATACCACGGTCCTACTATCCAGATATTACCGAAAAATTTCCTCCAATTATATATGGAGTGGAAGAAGGTATCCCCTTTTCTCCGGGAATTATACCACGAAGATCATATCTGCTGGTTAGAAAAAATTGACCAGATGTATTTTTTTATAGAATTCTCTATTCCGTGGATCCATAAATGGGCTCCCGAAATAGGATTCACAGAGGAGGATGTTCCCTGTTTATACCGCGTTTATTATAATAACTTCTGGGAAAAATTGTTGAAAAAGGATCCCAGGTCCAAACAGATAAATGGACAAGAACTCATTGATACTATTATCAACACCATCAACTCATACAAAGAACTTCCTCAAAAGGAAATTAGTGTTGATAATCCCTCCTTCAGGCATATTGCCCGAAGAATCTCCACTCAAGAAGGAGATAAAGAAGCAATGATCAACGAGTATCTCGAAGAAATGAAGAAGAGCTTGCTTCAAGGTATCAATCAAATTGATAAATCAGACACTTCTATGAGAAGTGAAACTTCAGGCGAAGAATCACAACGCCACGGAGAAGACGTCATATTGTCTACAGAAGAAATACAGGAGGCAGAAGACCTGCTCCAATCACTAAAAGCCATAGAAAAAAGAAGCGTGGCAAAGAAAAGGTATGAAGGAAACAGACTAAGCAGCTGTCACCATCATACAGAACAGTATATAAACTGTTTAAACAGTAAATTCACTGTTTAGGGACCCATATGGGACCCCTTCTACTGTACAAAGATTCTTTATGTTTTTTTTTTCTATATAAGTTCTCATCTTGTTAAGTAAGAGAACACACAGAAAATTTTAGATATTCTCTCTTTTATTAGCTTTTGTAAAGAAGAAATCAGAAAGTGTTGGCCACTGTTCCGACTTCAATAATTTTGGATTAGTTTTGCTAGCAATCCTTGGCTCTTGGTCGTCCTCAAAGGTATTTACTTTTTAGTTTTTAAAAATAGTACTCTTCTCCTAGCCAGGACTATGTCCGGCTAAATGGCTTCCATATCTATGTCTCTTACCTAACGTCTCTCCTATATGCACCATGAACGGATCTAAGCTTTATTAAAATAGAAAGGAACGTTTTATAAAGTTTCTTGACTTGGTTCTGAGATGGTGGTACAGTCGGATTTAGAACTACTCTTATTGTCTCTGTCTGGAAAGCCTGTAGCAAGCCATGACCTCTTTAGCCCGAGATATGTGTTGAAAAGGGCGCCTCTTGGTCCGGTTAGAACCGCTATTGGGTTAGAATCGTTGGACAAGAGTATAATAAGAGTATGTACTAAGGTACTGACAGGCCCTTTGCTCAGGTAAAAGAGTTAGCCTCTTCCATACAGTCTAAAGAAAGCTGAGATCTTTCTTTGCGCTTATTCATCTTGAGCTGTTTTGACATAAGGAGCTCGTTGCACAAGTTTAGTCCCTCTTGAGTGCAAACTCCTATTAACTGGCCGTAGGTGTATTCTCCATAAGGAATTTCAGTGTGGCTTCCTCTTAGGGTTTTTCGAACCCTTTCTGCAAATAAATAAGGAAGGCCGTCTATAAACTTAGCTTTCCAGAACACATATTTGTTTTCGGGTAAGAGGCGCCCTTTTCAACACATATCTCGGGCTAAAGAGGTCATGTCTTGCTACAGGCTTGCCAGACAGAGACAATAATAGTAGTTCTAAATCCGACTGTACCACCATCTCAGAACCAAGTCAAGAAACTTTATAAAAAATTCCTTTCTATTTTAATAAAGCTTAGATCCGTTCATGGTGCATATAGGAGAGACGTTAGGTAAGAGACATAGATATGGAAGCCGTTTAGCCGGACATAGTCCTGGCTAGGAGAAGAGTACTATTTTTAAAAACTAAAAAGTAAATACCTTTGAGGACGACCAAGAGCCAAGGATTGCTAGCAAAACTGATCCAAAATTTTTATTGAAGTCGGAACAGTGGCCAACACTTTCTGATTTCTTCTTTACAAAAGCTAAGAAAAGAGAGAATATCTAAAAAAATTTGTGTGTTCTCTTACTTAACAAGATGAGAACTTATATAGAAAAAAAAACATAAAGAATCTTTGTACAGTAGAAGGGGTCCCATATGGGTCCCTAAACAGTGAATTTAGGTATAAACCGCATCCTCTCTATCCTTCTCTAGAGCAAAGCCTAGGTTATCAACACCTTCATTAACTGCAATGGCGTTAATGATTTTGGCCTTTTCCTCTATATTTAAGTAGTTATCCCACCAGCCTCTGAGTTGTCCTGTAAAACCAGCAATAATCATTTTGCAGACTATTCTATCATTATTTTTAGTGCTTTTGCAAATGGTTGCATACATGAGCATTCTGTGAACAAGGATGGTTAACTTCCTATCTGACAAACCATCGAGATTCCATTCATAAATCTCAGAACCGCTGTAAGACGTATTAGTCTGGTTCCAATCTCGTTCCTCTATCAAGACATCTTGGGGAGTAGGACGAGGATAGTAAAATGTATTCATCGTTGGTTTAGCAGCATAGCCACTATTCTTTCGAGGGTAACCTTTAATCTTATTAAGCTCAGAGAAAACATGATTTTTATAATCACCTGTTTGATCCATTTTCCCGGCAAACTCTAGTGACAAATCAATTGGTTTTATTTTTAAACCAGAAAACTTTTTATCAAGAAGTTCTTCTAAATCAATTATTGATTTTATCTTAAAATCTTGAATGTCAGGCGGAATGGCATTAATGATTTTGGCTTATCTTAAAATCAATTGCAGTTATGGTTCAGCTCAAAATCGCGCTGCTTCTCTACATACTATTGAATCTGATTACAACTCAGAAGTAGAAAAGGTTAAAATTAACCCCCGAACCAATATTGTGCAGGCAAATGATATTCATGGCGACAGTTCTGATAAGGACTTTCCAACTCCTTCAGAAATGGAGTTTGACGTAAACAAGTCTCTTCCTGACCGATCTTTGGTAAATCTATTAGATTTACGAGAGCTTTTTCTAGCGTCTCTTTTTTCTTTAGACTGTCGTCTAGATCTCCGTCTCCTGTTAGAACCTTCGGTTCTGGAGGACTGGTAATATTCCTTTTTGCTGCCATAGGCTGCTGGTTCAGGTAGACCGAACTGAGTGCAAAAGTCTCCAAGCTGAGATCTTTCTTTGCGCTTATTCATCTTGAGCTGTTTTGACATAAGGAGCTCGTTGCACAAGTTTAGTCCCTCTTGAGTGCAAACTCCTATTAACTGGCCGTAGGTGTATTCTCCATAAGGAATTTCAGTGTGGCTTCCTCTTAGGGTTTTTCGAACCCTTTCTGCAAATAAAGAAGGAAGGCCGTCTATAAACTTAGCTTTCCAGAACACATATTTGTTTTCGGGTAATTCAGTTTATTAATTTCTGAAAAACCTATCGAAGCAATATCTTCATCAATGAATTTTTGAAAAGCGTTGAAAGTTATACCTGTATTATTAGGTAGAACAAAAGCTGACTGTGGAGGATAAATGGCAGTTGTTATCTTTCCATTAGAGTCGCGATAAATTCGCTGCTCAATAACATTAACATATAGAGGCAAATAAGTGGTTATAAACCAAGGAACAAAGTGCATAATTTGATTATGTAACGCACAAGTTTCATAAAACTTTTGAGAAATATTATTCATGTCTTCTTTGCTATAAGCATCAAAAAACCAAGTTTTAAACTTATTCCACCTTTTATCAAAAAATTCTTTTTGAATTTGCTTTCTTGCCAGAACCATGCAAATATGCAGATGCGGTTTATACCCTGATTCTCACCATTTTAGAACATTTTAATGGTAGATTTACCTCTTAGTACGAAACGATTCGTACTTTACTCAATGGTCTTAAATGTCCTACTTTGACCAAATGGAGATGGTACAAATATACGTTTCTTAGTCGGGTTATGGAATTACCCGAAAACAAATATGTGTTCTGGAAATCTAAGTTTATAGACGGCCTTCCTTCTTTATTTGCAGAAAGGGTTCGAAAAACCCTAAGAGGAAGCCACACTGAAATTCCTTATGGAGAATACACCTACGGCCAGTTAATAGGAGTTTGCACTCAAGAGGGACTAAACTTGTGCAATGAGCTCCTTATGTCAAAACAGCTCAAGATGAATAAGCGCAAAGAAAGATCTCAGCTTTCTTTAGACTGTATGGAAGAGGCTAACTCTTTTACCTGAGCAAAGGGCCTGTCAGGACCTTAGTACATATTCTTATTATACTCTTGTCCAACGGTTCTAACCCAATAGCGGTTCAAACCGGACCAAGAGGCGCCCTTTTCAACACATATCTCGGGCTAAAGAGGTCATGGCTTGCTACAGGCTTGCCAGACAGAGAAAATAAGAGTAGTTCTAAATCCGACTGTACCACCATCTCAGAACCAAGTCAAGAAACTTTATAAAAAATTCCTTTCTATTTTAATAAAGCTTAGATCCGTTCATGGTGCATATAGGAGAGACGTTAGGTAAGAGACATAGATATGGAAGCCGTTTAGCCGGACATAGTCCTGGCTAGGAGAAGAGTACTATTTTTAAAAACTAAAAAGTAAATACGTTTGAGGATGACCAAGAGCTAAGGATTGCTAGCAAAACTGATCCAAAATTTTTATTGAAGTCGGAACAGTGGCCAACACTTTCTGATTTCTTCTTTACAAAAGCTAGGAAAAGAGAGAATATCTAAAATTTGCTGTGTGTTCTCTTACTTAACAAGATGAGAACTTATATAGAAAAAAAAACATAAAGAATCTTTGTACAGTAGAAGGGGTCCCATATGGGTCCCTAAACAGTGAATTTACTGTTTAAACAGTTTATATACTGTTCCGTATGATGGTGACAGCTGCTTAGTCTGTTTCCTTCATACCTTTTCTTTGCCACGCTTCTTTTCCATGGCTTTTAGTGATTGGAGCAGGTCTTCTGCCTCCTATATTTCTTCTGTAGACAATATGACGTCTTCTCTGTGGCATTGTGATTCTTCGCCTGAAGTTTAACTTCTCATAGAAGTGTCGGATTTATCAATTTGATTGATACCTTGAAGCAAGCTCTTCTTCATTTCTTCGAGATACTCGTTGATCATTGCTTCTTTATCTCCTTCTTGAGTGGAGATTCTTCGGGCAATATGCCTGATGGAGGGATTATCAACACTAATTTCCTTTTGAGGAAGTTCTTTGTATGAGTTGATGGTGTTGATAATAGTATCAATGAGTTCTTGTCCATTTATCTGTTTGGACCTGGGATCCTTTTTCAACAATTTTTTCCAGAAGTTATTATAATAAATGCGGTATAAACAGGGAACATCCTCCTCTGTGAATCCTATTTCGGGAGCCCATTTATGGATCCACGAAATAGAGAATTCTATAAAAAAATACATCTGGTCAATTTTTTCTAACCAGCAGATATGATCTTCGTGGTATAATTCCCGGAGAAAAGGGGATACCTTCTTCCACTCCTTATATAATTGGAGGAAATTTTCCTGTAATATCTGGATAGTAGGACCGTGGTATGACCACCAGTTAATGAACCAATTTGGGATTGGTTCTGTGAATACTTTTGCACAAATTTTAACAAACCATGTATGCTTGTTTTTATCATTATTATAAAATAATGTTTTGCTAAAAGCTTGGATATAATCCCAATATGTGAAGTTCATAGGAATACCTTTAACAACAAGCTGTCTCTCTTTTATAGTGGACAGCCCCCAGTCTTCAACAGATATAATCTGTTTGATGATTATTTTTGAGAAGTTATAAACATTCTCTTCTGGGGTATAACCCGTAGGGCAAAAATGCTGAATTTCTGCACTACCCGTACTTGTCAAATATAATAATAATAATAAAGCTCTCATAAATCTAATAGATTTACCAAAGATCGGTCAGAAAAGTTATGAAGAAGACAGACTAAGTGGCTGTCACCATCGCCTAAACAGTATATAAACTGTTTAAAACAGTAAATCCACTGTTTAGGGACCCCAGAACTGAAGGTTCTAACAGGAGACGGAGTGGACTCTTGATTCGGTTATATCCCCAAGTCAATTAACGGATACAATCACTAATTCAGAGTATTCTCACATTTCGCAAAATCCAGATGGAAAGGTTTGTATTCAGTTCTCAGAAGGTAGCTATGCTAATCACAGGCAGTCACTGTCATACAATAGACTTATGCCTCCAGTAAGTTCTATTGTTAATAGACGTTCGCTTAGTCACAGATTTATGCCTGATATTCAGCATATCTCTCCAATTGAACCAATTTATGGTCCAGCTTGAAATCGCGCTGCTTCTCTACATACTATTGAATCTGATTATAACTCAGAAGTAGAGAAGGTTAAAATTAACCCCCGAACCAATATTGTGCAGGCAAATGATATTCATGGCGACAGTTCTGATAAGGACTTTCCAACTCCTTCAGAAATGGAGTTTGACGTAAACAAGTCTTAGTCTTAATGATTCCACACCAAATTGATTTTAGCCCAGGATCCCTGGCAAGAAAGCAAATTCAAAAGGAATTTTTTTAATACATATATGGATTTTATCATTGTTTATATTGATGATATTCTGGTGGTTTCCAAAACTCTAGATTATAGGATCGGAGACCGGACGGTAGTCTGCCATAGTCTATGATCTAGCAATTCAGCATCCTTATACAGGCGCGTAAACGCAGGCATAAGAACTGAAATATTCGAGAATTTTTTATAAATTTCTATAGACTGTATGGAAGAGACTAACTCTTTTACCTGAGCAGAGGGCCTGACAGGACCTTAGTACATACTCTTATTATACTCTTGTCCAACGGTTCTAACCCAATAGCGGTTCTAACCGGACCAAGAGGCGCCCTTTTCAACACATATCTCGGGCTAAAGAGGTCATGGCTTGCTACAGGCTTGCCAGACAGAGACAATAAGAGTAGTTTTAGATCCGACTGTACCACCATCTCAGAACCAAGTCAAGAAACCTTATAAAAAAATCCTTTCTATTTTAATAAAGCTTAGATCCGTTCATGGTGCATATAGGAGAGACGTTAGGTAAGAGACATAGATTTGGAAGACGTTTAGCCGGACATAGTCCTGGCTAGGAGAAGAGTACTATTTGTAAAAACTAAAAAGAGAAAAAAATAAATACCTTAAAGGACGACCAAGAGCCAAAGGTTGCTTAGCAAAACTGATCCAAAATTTTTATTGAATGCCGAAACAGTGGCCAAAACTTTCTGATTTTTTCTTTACAAAAGATAAGAAAAGAGAGAATCTCTAAACTTTTCTGTGTGTTCTCCTACTTAACAAGATGAGAACTTATATAGAAATGAAAAACAAACATAAAGAATCTTTGTACAGTATGAGGGGTCCCATGTGGGTCCCTAAACAGTGGATTTACTATTTTAAACAGTTTATATACTGTTTAGTCGATGGTGACAGCCACTTAGTCTGTCTTCTTCATATCTTTTCTTTGCCACGTTTCTTTTCCATGGCCTTTAATGATTGAAGCAAGTCTTCTGCCTCCTGTATTTCTTCTGTAGACAATATGACGTCTTCTCTGTGGCGTTGCAATTCTTTGCCCGAAGTCTCACTTCTCATAGAAGTGTCTGATTTATCGATTTGATCGATACCTTGAAGCAAGCTCTTCTTCATTTTTTTGAGATACTCGTTAACCATTGCTTCTTTATCTCCTTCTTGGGTGGAGATTCTTCTGGCAATATGCCTGATGGAGGGGTTATCAACGCTAATTTCCTATTGAGGAAGTTCTTTATACGAGTTGATGGTGTTGATAATAGTATCAATGAGTTCTTGTCCGTTCAATTGCTTGGACCTGGGATCCTTTTTTAACAATTTTTCCCAAAAATTATTATAATAAACTCGGTATAGACAGGGAACATCCTCCGCTGTGAATCCTATTTCGGGAGCCCATTTATGGATCCACGGAATAGAGAATTCTATAAAGAAATACATTTGGTCAATTTTTTCTAACCAACAGATGTGATCTTCGTGGTATAATTCCTGGAGAAAAGGAGATACCTTTTTCCACTCTTTATATAATTGGAGGAAATTTTCCGGTAATATCTGGATAGTAGGACCATGGTATGACCACCAGTTAATGAACCAATTTGGGATTGGTTCTGTGAATACTTTTGCACAAATTTTAACAAACCATGTATGCTTGTTTTTATCATTATTATAAAATAATGTTTTGCTAAAAGCTTGGATATAATCCCAATATGTGAAGTTCATAGGAATACCTTTAACAACAAGCTGTCTCTCTTTCATAGTGGACAGCCCCCAGTCTTCAAAAGATATAATCTGTTTGATGATTATTTTTGAGAAGTTATAAACATTCTCTTCTGGGGTATAACCCGTAGGGCAAAAGTGCTGAATTTCCTCACTACCCATACTCGTCAAACAAGTTTCATAATATAACCGAGTTTTATATGATTCTCCCGGGAAATATAATCCCTTGATTAAGTACCTCTGGAATATTTTCCATGGTTCAGATTTTCTCTGTATATCAGCATTTTCCAGGAAAAATATAATTTCCCTTTTTCGGAGTTGTTCATAAGATATGATATTATCATTATCTTCTTTCATGATTGAGGCAAAAGTATCTTTCTGCCTTTGTGCATGTAAATATGCCTGCGCATGTTCGTATAACGGACATTCCTTGGGAATATTTTCCAAGTTAATAACCTGCTCAGGAGCAGTAGATGAGCTGGATTCACCTTCATCTGTGATCTTTTTATTAATAAGACTTCTGTTACCCATTTGTATAACTGGGTAATTTGATCGGTATGACGATCCTTGTATAACTGGGTAATTGGATCGATATGTCGATCCTTGAGAGCTGGACTGTCCAGAGGATCTTCCTGGGGCTGATCTTCCCCTTCCTCTTCCTCAAACTTGCCGCCACGGCGGGTCCATCCTATAAGAAAACAGATTAGTCATTCTGAAAAATAATACGTTAAGTCTTCCCGGATAACTTCCGAGTAGTCGTGAATAGAGAAATCTTCTCTGACTAAATCATCTATGACCATTTCAATAATGAGTTGTTTAATATCTTTTGGTAATATAATCACCTTTAGCATAAAAATTAAAGTTTTTTCAGATAGAAAAGCTAAATAAAACATTATTGAATATATTCCCTGGATAGGAAACCTGGAAGAGAATTATCAATTCCTTTTTTATAATGAATATCAAAGTCAAATGGGGCTAGTTGAGCCTGCCACCTAGAAAATATAAGTTTGGACGCATCATGCTTAAAGTCTTTGTCAAACATGTATTTGACTGACTGAGCATCAGTTTTTATTAAAAACTTCTGATTATATAAATCATCTTGAAATTTAAGGACACACTTAACAATTGTAAGCATTTCATGAGCCACAGTTGCGTATTTCTTCTGGGCTTAAGTCCATTTACCAGAATGAAATCTTATAAGATATTCATTTTTGTCATTGGGATTAATTTGTTTAAGAATCCCAGCGTAACCAATATTTGAAGCATCTGTTTCAATAATTTTTTGTCAAGCAGGGTTAGCAAGAGTTAAACAAGGTAAAGACTGAACTCGTAGTTTGATGTTCTTTACCAAAGTGGTGTGACTATCAGTCCATGGAGATTTATAATCCTTTTTGAGCCTGTCATATAATGGGGCTAAATCACGAGAAAGATTCTTGTAAAAGGGGGAAATGTAATTTAAACTACCCAAGAATCTCTGCAACTGAGTTCTATCAGTAATAATGTCTGGAAACTTTGATGCAAAGTCTATGGCCCTCTGGATAGGAGTGACTTTTCCTTGACAAATTAGGTGTCCCAGAAAACGAACTTCAGTCTGGAACAAACTCATTTTTGGTTTAGAGACAACCAATCCATTTTGTATAACGATTTTCTTGAAGATATCAAGGTGTTTTATATGCATTTCAAGAGTTTTGGAAAACACCAGAATATCATCAATATAAACAATGATAAAATCCATATATGGATTAAAAATGTCATTCATAATTTTTTGAAATTCTGACGGGGCATTTTTTAAACTGAATGACATGACATTCCATTCGTATTGACAAAAGGAACATTGAAAGCAGTCCTATAAGAATGTTCTTTAAAAATCTGAATTTGCCAATAACCTGATTTTAAATCAAATTTTGAAAATATATTGGTGTCGTATAATCTAGATAATAAATCTCTTTTATTGGGAATAGGATATCTTACCCATTTTAAATATTTGTTTAGAGGTTTGTAATTTATTACTAACCTTGGAGTTCCTCGTTCTTTTTCTGCAGCATTATTCACATAAAACGTTGTGCATGACCAAGGAGATTTCGATGGTTTTATTAAACCCTTTTGTAGCAAAGTATCGATTTTCCTTTTGCAGAATTCTACTAACTCAGAATTCATTTGGCAGGGACGAGACTTGGTTGGGATATTATCCTCTGAAAAATCATCCTCATACGGAAGAGTTACTATGTGCTTTTTGCGATTCCAAAAGGCACTAGGGTGATCTGCGCAAATATCAATGGCGATCTGTTCGGAAATCATTTTATTTTTTTCCTGTATTTTAGCAGATTTGAGAGACTCAAATATATTCATGCTAAAAAGCTCATATTGTAAAGAGTCGACATGCTGTTGCTTCATTTTAATTAAAGCATTAATATCACGAGTTATTGGTTATGTGATAAAAGTATAATTTATGACATTGTCTTTATAAGATGCTGAAAATCCTTTTGAATCAATATGGGTAAAAGGATAAATTGCATTTATAAAAGGCGTTCCAAGTATAATTGGAGGATGCAACTGATTTTTTACCAGAAAGAAGAAATGTGGAATGCAAACCTTATTCTAGCAAATCTTTGTATTAGACAGTTTATACGTTATATCTAAAGCATGTCCAGATGCGGATTTTACCATATGTGCAGTTTTTTGAAAATATTTTGAGGGAACAAGACCCTCTTGAATGCAGCTTACATCTGCACCGCTATCGATCATAGAAACATTAGTAATAGAGAAGCTATTATCAATTAAAATGGTGCATTTAACGTACCATTTATGTGCAGTGACAACCTGCATCATTCCTAAAAACATATTAGTTTCAAGATTACTATCATCCAGAACCTCTTTACCTTTCGAAGAACTGGCTTGATCAGGGTGAACATTGTTCTCAATCTGAGAAATTCTCTGGTCGCAAACTGCTGCATTATGCTTGAGAGCCTTTATCTCTCTTTTGAGATTTTCAACCTCTTCTTTTAAATTATCAAAAGAAGCATCTTTTTCAACGAAAGCCTTTTTTGTCATTAGACGATTATCAATCTCTTTTAATGAATAAGGCGCACAATAATCAAAATCATTTTTCTTGTTATCAACAAGAGGCCTGGGAGTGCTAGAATCTTTAGCAGTGGCTAGATTAATAATTTTTTCTCGAAGTTTGTTATCAGTAACTTCTTTTAGTAATTCTATAATATTATAAGAAGTGAACATATTAAGATTGAAATCTTGAAATTGCGATTGCATTTTGTAGATTTCATCTCCTTCACAATTGCATGTATTACCTTTGCAAGTGGTGCATGCGCTATCAGCTTGCTCTTCATGGTCGGATAGATCAATAAGATTAATATCGGATTCTTCGTCCGAATAAGATTCATAATCCTCATCGGAACCTGAGGTGTATAACACACTATAAACTTTATCATAAAGATCTGCATTGAGTTCTAAAGCTTTGAGCTTATTCAATTTGCAATTTGGAGCAATATGCCCTCGCTTACCACATTTGTAACATTTGATTTTAGAAAGGTCTCTTCTTGACAGATCTTTGGTAAATCTATTAGATTTACGAGAACTTTTCCTAGCGTCTCTTTCTTCTTTAGAACGTCGTCTAGATCTCCGTCTCCTGTTAGAACCTTCAGTTCTGGGGGACTGGTAATATTCCTTTTTGCTGCCATAGGCTGCTGGTTCAGGTAGACCGAACTGAGTGCAAAAGTCTCCAAGATGAGATCTCTCTTTATGCTTATTCATCTTAAGCTGTTTTGACATAAGGAGCTCATTGCACAAGTTTAGCCCTTCTTGAGTGCAAACTCCTATCAACTGGCCGTACGTGTATTCCTCATAAGGAATTTCAATGTGGCTTCCTCTTAGGGTTTTTCGAACCCTTTCTGCAAATAAAGAAGGAAGTCCGTCTATAAACTTAGCTTTCCAGAATGCATATTTGTTTTCGGGTAATTCCATAACCCGACTAAGAAACGTATCTTTGTACCATCTCCATTTGGTCAAAGTAGGACATTTAAGACCATTGAGTAAAGTACGAATTGTTTCGTACTGAGAGGTAAATCTACCATTAAAATGTTCTAAAATGGTGAGAATCAGGGTATAAACCGCATCCTCTCTATCCTTCTCTAGAGCAAAGCCTAGGTTATCAACACCTTCATTAACTGCAATGGCGTTAATGATTTTGGCCTTTTCCTGTATATTTAAGTAGTTATCCCACCAGCCTCTAAGCTGTCCTGTAAAACCTGCAATTATCATTTTGCAGACTGTTCTATCATTATTTTTAGTGCTCTTGCAAATGGTTGCATACATGAGCATTCTGTGAACAAGGATGGTTAACTGCCTATCTGACAAACCATCGAGATTCCATTCATAAATCTCAGAACCGCTGTAAGACGTATTAGTCTGGTTCCAATCTCGTTCCTCTATCAAGACATCTTGGGGAGTAGGACGAGGATAGTAAAATGTATTCATCGTTGGTTTAGCAGCATAGCCACTATTCTTTCGAGGGTAACCTTTAAGCTTATTAAGCTCAGAGAAAACATGATTTTTATAATCACCTGTTTGATCCATTTTCCCGGAAAACTCTAGTGACAAATCAATTGGTTTTATTTTTAAACCAGAAAACTTTTTATCAAGAAGTTCTTCTAAATCAATTATTGATTTTATCTTAAAATCTTGAATGTCAGGCGGTCTTTGAATAAAAGTAGAGACTACCTCTGCTTTACTAGTTGAAGCTTCCGCTTTACTAGTCGAAGCGACATTAGTCTTAGCTATATCAGCTTTTATACCTTTTATTAAAATAGTCATTTCATCAAGTTTTTCATCTAGAGAGCCAATATGTTCTCCCAAAACTTTGACATATAAACCCAAATAATTATTTTGAGCAATGAGTTTATTAATTTCCGAAATACTTATCGAAGTAATATCTTCATCAACGAATTTTTGAAAAGCGTTGAAAGTTATACCTGTATTATTAGGTAGAACAAAAGCTGACTGTGGAGGATAAATGGCAGTTGTTATCTTTCCATTAGAGTCGCGATAAATTCGCTGCTCAATAACATTAACATATAGAGGCAAATAAGTGGTTATAAACCAAGGAACAAAGTGCATAATTTGATTATGTAACGCACAAGTTTCATAAAACTCTTGATAAATATTATTCATGTCTTCTTTGCTATAAGCATCAAAAAACCAAGTTTTAAACTTATTCCACCTTTTATCAAAAAATTCCTTTTGAATTTGCTTTCTTGCCAGGGATCCTGGGCTAAAATCAATTTGGTGTGGAATCATTAAGACTAAGACTTGTTTACGTCAAACTCCATTTCTGAAGGAGTTGGAAAGTCCTTATCAGAACTGTCGCCATGAATATCATTTGCCTGCACAATATTGGTTCGGGGGTTAATTTTAACCTTCTCTACTTCTGAGTTATAATCAGATTCAATAGTATGTAGAGAAGCAGCGCGATTTCGAGCTGGACCATAAATTGGTTCAATTGGAGAGATATGCTGAATATCAGGCATAAATCTGTGACTAAGCGAACGTCTATTAACAATAGAACTTACTGGAGGCATAAGTCTATTGTATGACAGTGACTGCCTGTGATTAGCATAGCTACCTTCTGAGAACTGAATACAAACCTTTCCATCTGGATTTTGCGAAATGTGAGTGTCACGACATAATTTCTCGGTCATGATGGCACCTACAACCCCCGGTAGGTGAACCAATCCCCGTAGCCCAGAACAGTTAGTAATGGGCTACTATCTAGCAAATAAGGGAACAAGACGAATAAAATAGATAACAGGGATATAAATAT
>QJPP01005325.1:0-65492 GCA_003996215.1 Jaltomata sinuosa | reverse complement strand
TGTGCCTATGGTGTATATATTCTGCTTACTAGCCTCACATGTGGTTCTGTTGATTTCCCTCTGGGCTAGTTCCTGTGTACCTTTCGTTGATTTCTGTGACTGCTTGCTTCTATTCTGTCTGTTACTACGCTTTTATCTTATATGTTCCCAGTCGGCCTATGATACCTACTGGGTACCTTATGCTTCGCATTTGGTGCTCACCCCTACCCCCCTGCATCTTTGGGTGCAGATCCTAGCGTGGGCTATCGCCGTTAGATCGCTGTGATTCGTGCTTGGAGATCTGTTGGAGACTACTTCAGGCTGAGGGTGAGCTCTTGGCGATCGGAGCTTAGCTTTAGTTTATCTTTTGCTTCATGTACTCTGTTACCATTCAGAGACATCTGTATATATAGTTTTGGTTTATTTGCACTCCATGTATATAGTTTGGCTCTGTACTATGATACCAGGTCTTGGGGTTTGGTTTAGTTTCCGCATATGTATATATTTATATACCTGTTATCTATTTTATTCGTCTTATTCTCTTATTTGTTAGATAGTAGCCCATTACTAACTGTTCTGGGCTACAGGGATTGGTTCACCTACCGGGGGTTGTAGGTGCCATCATGACCGAGAAATCGGGTCGTGACACTAATCTATAAAATGCTTGCGACCATGATGTTAAGGAGCGGGTACGAGCCAGGTTTTGGGTTGGGAAAGAATTTTGACAATATGACCAAGCCCATAAGCATTCCCGGGCAGTTGACCAAGCACAGTTAGAGTATGTAGTCTCGAATTGTTGAATGATGTTTGCTCTTTTTTTAGTTTATATTCACTGATTTGGTTCTCCCATAGAGTGGAATGTATGATTTTTTGGGTTCGTATTTCATCTCTATCTACCGTGTATTCTTCATGACGTAGGCAAACTTTGTTTAAGCATGCCCATCTCACTGTTTTTGTTTTAAGATCGATTTATTTGAACGAGCATCATATGACTGATAATGGATTGGTCTTGCCATGATAATTCATGTATTGATTCCTACCAATTTTGAACAAAGAGTTTTGTTGCATACTAAAATCTTAAACTTAGTTTCTGTCTCTCATTCCCCCTTTATCCTCTATGTGTCATGCCAATTGAAATTTGTTCTCTTGAGATATTTTAGTTAGCTCTTTGCAAATTCCTTTTCATGTTTATCTCATAGTGTGAAACCTATTAAAGAGGATCATCTTTTCATATCTGGCAACTTCGAGTGTAATTAAGGATTAATTATTTATTTTCTTCAATTATAAATGTTGATTGATTAAGTTGGCTGGTTCTAAGAATGGAAAAGATATAGTATTTGTATAAATCTATATGCCCTTGATTTCTTAAAGCCTTCTTGAATACTCGTAGTAGACATCACCATCTAAGCACATATCATCGAGGGTAAACGATTCTTGTAAAGATCTCTGCCTTGCATTAATGAAATTAAAGTGGACTACATACAATTAAATGATTATTATACACCTGTCTTTCCTTGTTCGTGTTCCAGATTCAACTACATGAAGCATTTCTATACATGTTATCTTTGAGAAATATGTTCAAGCTGTATGCAATTCCCTATTTGTCATGCGTATTTTTCCTTTCGACCTTGATTGAATCATGTATGTTGTTAATCAGTATTGTCATATTTCATTAATTTGAATGAGATATTAATTCTTTTCTCCTCTCTGATGCATGTGAAATGATTTGAGTCCGCTTTGGACTCCCGAGACTCTTTGTGCATTACTCGTTGGACAAGGTCCAACTCTCCTCTTCGAGACAACCCAGCCAAGTCCTAAAAGGACTAACTTTACAAAGCAAAACTGGAGTTGATTACAGATTGAAGATGAAAGAAAAAATGGGCTTTAAAACCCATACGAAACAGCAGCAACCTCAGTCCAAGATGGACAAGATTTAAGAAAAATGGGCCAGGAAGCCCAATGCTTAAAGACGAGGCAGCAACAACCCAAAAGATGGGTAGAAAAGTTCAAGAAGTGGACCGAAAATTCAAAAAATGCAACAAGTGGGCCTTGAAGCCCAAATTAGATTTAGGACATGGTCCAAATTGTTTAAACCAAAAGGCTTAAATTCTTCTCTCATCTCTTTAAACTCTTATTCATATTGCCTAGTATAGATTATTTGTATTATTTGGACTAACACTTTTAACTTAGTTGGATTATTCCCAAAGGTATAAACATTTCTGAATTAATTTTTTTTTCTAAATTATTTGGTGATTTTCTCATGAAACAGTAAAGCAGTTTCACGAATCAAGTATGTTTTCCTTTTGTGTTTAAAGAAAATGAACTCTTTATGTGTTTCTATTTCCAAAATATATGTGTCAATTTCTTCTAATCATGTCTCATTTCCTATGTTTTCTCAAAATTAAAACAAAAACAAGATGATTAATGAACAAGATCTTTTCAAAAGTTAGTCAAATAAGTTATTTTCAAACAAGTCTGGATAACCGCGAGTTAGCGGATGTTTCGAATGACTTTAAAACCATCTCGAAACATTAATAGGAACATCTTACCCAAAATCTCTTTGAATTTTTAAAGCTATATCTGTTTTTAACTTTAGAAATTTTCCTAAGTTTTTCTTGGTTTTCGTTTTTATATAACTAAGTGACGACTCTTGCTTTTATTTGAAAATGTTTTGAAACTTTAACTTGGTTTTCTAAATGAATTTTCAATAAGTCAAAAACATAAAACCATTTTTCCATAAAACAGTAACCGATCCAACCGAATGTCACACCAAGTCCAATCAATCACAAACAATGAACAAAAGATACTTGTAAACCAACAAGCAACAAAAAAGTTTATTTCACAAGACTGATAACGAAACAATTAGACATTCACATTTCATTACCTAAGCATGCAACTCATACAATACTAAATAATGCTACATGAACATATAATGCATATTGTGAATCAGTCACCATCACCTACCTGGAATTATCCAAAAGCTCTACCGAACCGGAGCCTTCTTGTTTCCCAAAGTTCTTGCTTGCTCTTGGTCTAAGAACAACATACAATAACTACAATCAATCCTCATGGCCTACTAATTACCCAGATTATGCAAAATTCCAAACCCCATGCCAAACTATGATCATTCCACCCATTCTCGGGCCTTTCTACAATGAATTCACCTAAGTTCATCATTTTTACGAATACTTTTAGCGAGTTATGGCTAAGTGATCATAACCCAACAATAATATACAAAATCCAAGAACTTTAACACCCTAGAATCCCCTCTTTCCCTAGATTCTACGATTCCTAGGTCAATCCAAACCATCCCCCAAGTCCAAGACTAGCAATTCTACTCCGTAGGAAGATAGTACTAAGTTAGGGGAGTAGAATCCTTACCTTTAGGGAAAAAAATAGTGGAAAACAGAGAAATTTTTTCCAAAATTGCCTTGCCCTTCTCCCAAAACGTTCTTGATGAAAACTGAATATTTTGGGGAAGTTTTCTGCATTAAATCCCAACTCATCCTCTATAGCGATACTTCCTTAGAGGAACCATCTACTATAGCGGTGCTGACTGACATTGAGTTCCGCTATAGTGGTAATTTCTTCGCTATAGCGGAGGTTGCTGTAGCGATGTGTCAACCGCTATGGAAGTTTACACGGGACATAAAGTTGTAAAGTTCCCCAAAAGTGCCCATTTTACAACACACTTAATTTTCTGACGTTTCGGAATAACCCCTTCACATCAACCTTCATACCGAGAGTTCTACTTACCCAAATTCAATTTTGAAAAGTCCTCCAGACTCCCTTATGTCTTAGCTAAAAGAAAAACTAGCTTAATATAATACACGTTATCCAATCCTAACCCGAATTTCCCTAGACCATACCTCACTCCAAAACTGGCCGAGACTAGCCTAGCCTAGAATTTTCAACTCCCAAACCTGAAAGTTTTTTAACTCAAAACTTGGCACGAAAGGTTTACCCATAACTATGAACCCGATCATTAAATATATATACATATATATCAATTGTTACAAAAGTTACTTTGAACATAAATTTGAAATCTTGTTAACAAAGTTATCACTCATTGCAACATTAATTTAAATTTATCATGGTAAAATTAGAACACACATGAATGTAAGGTGGAAATTTTACCATGAGTAGCCTATGTATTTTCTACACATTTTACAAAATTATAGTGCATAGTTGGTACTTTTCTCTGTTAGTTCCTACTTTTGAGAAAATTATTTTCATAGTTGATACTTTTCTCTGTTATTTCCTACTTTTGAGAAAATTATTTTCATTAATAATTCAAATATGCATAATGCAATTTTTTCTCCTCCTACAATTTTATTACCTTGTCATAAACTACTTCAATGCCCTTTATGCTATAGAATATTTCATTCTCATTTGAAATTCATGAATCATGTTCAAACACACGTGTTATCCTTACATCAAGATGTCATCCTACGTTCTCGTATAGATGTATCTGATAATTTTTTGCCAGGTCATCTACTATCATCTCACTTTTCACTTGCACAACATGCAAGTTCGCAAAGAAATTCTAAAGTTATTGTCCAGCCTGCATTGTCTTCGTGTCATAACCTCCCTATCAAAAATGGCAGAGGACCTCCAGTTGATAAGACAAATGGAAAGAAGAAACATTGTTGAAGTTAAAATTTAACCTTTGGCGGTTAAAATGAGACGAATAATAATTATACAAGATCATTGATATTAAATATAATATATAATTATTATCTATTTTAATTGTAGGATGTTTATATGTACTTTATTTTTGAGAACCCATTAAACATAAACACTCTTCCTATCTTTTTATGCCTAATTTAATTAATTTCTTCACATATCTCTCACACATTTATTACTCTCTATTATTATATTTTTGATACTTCAGGATCGCCAGAGGTTTTCCCTTTTGTTGATTGTAGTTTTTGGGTTGGTTGGGGCCCTGTCCCACCAATTATAGTACTCATAGAGGCTTGCAGACTAGTCCATTGGGTTGCATAGCTACAATTGTGGTCATTTTGGACTTGTGTGTTTATTAGTTGTAGCTTGTTAGCTAGTTAGGTCTTGTTGTTGTTGTTGTGTTGGCAGTTTAGTGGCTTGTTGGCCTATTTTATATTGTATATACATGTTTTCAGTTTTTGTATAGAGATCATGGTGGCTTCGACGGCCCGCATAGTATTTATGCTTTCCTAGATATCATAGAGGCCCGTCCGTCCCGAACAAGACTTATATGCTACCTTCTTACTACTTCATATAAACTGTTGAGAGTAGCTATTTTCTTTGTAGAGCTGTTGACATGGGACTAGATGCCCGAGGGCTACTTTTTTAAGCTGAGATATACTTGATTTTTTTCTTGATTGTGTGTGACTGCTATTCACCATTGGCAAAGGGTTCAGCAGGGTCAGCTTTCTCCTAAGTTTTGGCATTAGGTGCCAGTTGCGCCCTCCGAGTTTGGGGCGTGATAGCATGCCCCAAATTTAAGCTAAATCGGGAGCGTTTTTGAACCTCAAATTGTCCAAAATATTCACTTTAAAGTAATGAGAAAATCATACAAAAATTAAACCCAAATCAAAATGGAAGATGAAATTACAAACTAAGTACGTACTAGAATGAGAGGGGGAAAGAAATGTATCTCAAATGCACGCGAAATGGATGTAGAATGGTGAAAACTCCTGTTAATCGAGCTTGGAACTATGGTGAAAATGTTTGAAAGAGTTAGATAAAATGAAGGAACACACACATTAAATGTACACGGATCGCCGCTCCTACAGAAAAACCATCACATGTGTAATGCCGAAGCGGCAAAAAATACACCGCAGGAGCGGAGATCAAAAGTAACGTACTCTGCAGGTGTGGGAAAAGGATCACAATGGCAATCCCGCATCGACGACCAATGCTCGCAGGAATGGAGCCTGCTGTACAATGCACCCACCATAGGAGTAGAGGCTGCCTATGTCACCAGCTATCACTGGTGCAACTGCTCATCCATCAGAGCAGCTCTGCAAGAATGGGTGCACCATCACCAGCTGGACCAGCCAACTTCAACACTCAACAATTCTCTAAATAGAACATCAATATTCATTCGGGATCCCGTGAACATAAACCAAATATGCTACCCAACTGAAAAATGGCATCTGGACTCAATGAAATCATTGAAATGACCAATGGTGGTCATTTCGATAAAATGTTGACCGAAGTCAATACTTTGCTGGTTTTATCTAAAAGTCACCCAAATACCCAAAACAAGTTCAGAAGCCTCGAGACCAAACCAAACGTCCTACTAGCCCAAAGTCCATTTTCCAAAGCTAACTGCGCTGATGGAGTTTTCATCCAACTTGTTTACTCTTATTGTTGACCAAAGTCAAACATTTCACTCTCAAGAGTTGCAAAACTGAGAAACACTGCTAAAACCCAGTATAACACCTCGAGAGGCATTCCACCCATCCTAGTAAGTCAAATAAACATAAAAGAAGCTATGTGAAGGGTCAAAATGGTGGAAACTCACAGAAAAGGGAAAATGACCACAAGGGTCATTTCAATTATTTTCTTTGTTTATTGAAAAATAAATTTTCTTATCTTCTAATTATGTCTAAGTAACCAGTTTGTATGCAAGTATTTTGCGCGTGTGTAACATATATATATATATATATATATATATATATATATATTAGTTATTACCAAAGTTACTTTAAACATAGTTTAAAAATCTTTTTAGCAAAGTTACCAGTCAGGACATCTAGATTTTGAGCACATGTTTTGCACGTATATCACATATATATCAGATACTACAAGTCACTTTAAACATAATTTTAAAATCTTGTTAGCAATATTTTTATCATTGAAATATTATTTTGAACTTATCATAGAAAAAGTAGAACACACATAAGATGAAAGGTGAAGATTAAACTATGAGTAGCGTATATATTCTCTTTACATTCTAAAAATTATATTGCATAGTTGGTACTTTTCTCTAGCATTTCTTACTTTAGAGAAAACATATTGTCATTCATATATCAAATATGCATAATGCAAAATTTTCTCTCCCTACAATTTTAATACCTTGTCATACAAAACTTCAATCCCTTTATGTTGTGGAATATTTCATACTCATTTAGAATTCATGAATCATGTACA
Source organism: Jaltomata sinuosa (assembly GCA_003996215.1). Classification (NCBI taxonomy): domain Eukaryota; kingdom Viridiplantae; phylum Streptophyta; class Magnoliopsida; order Solanales; family Solanaceae; genus Jaltomata; species Jaltomata sinuosa. Next base: position 58,373 of record QJPP01005325.1, on the reverse strand, counting down.
AACTCACATGTTATCGTTAGAGCAAGATGTAATCCTATGTTCTCGTACAAATATATGGAATATTTTTTTCCATGAGATCTACTATCCGTTCAACATGCACTAGTACAAAATGCAAGTTCACGAAAAAATTCTAGAGTTATTATCATATTAGCATCGTCTTTGAATCGTAACCTCCCTATCAAAAGTGGCAGAGGACCTATAGTTGATAGGAACAAATAAAAAGAAGAAACTGAGGTTGGAGTTTAAAATTAACTTTTGAAGATTCAATGAGATGATTAATAATTGTACAAGATCATTAATATTAAATATAATATTTAATTATTATCTACTTTAATGGTAGGATATTTACACAATTTTTTTCATAACCCATTAAACATTCTTTGTATCATTTTATGCTTAAGGTAATTAATTCCTATGCACGTCTCTCGCACGTGTATTACCTATTTATTTTTATATTTTTAATACTTCATACGTTTAGTATATATGATCTCTAAATATGTTGTTTTCTTTGTTCATTGAAAAATAAATTTTATCATCTCCTAATTATGTTTAAAGTAACTTATTAATATGCACGTATTTCGGATGTGTATCATATATATATATATATATATATATATATGTATCACTTAGTACCAAAGTTACTTTGAATATAGTTTTGAAATCTTGTTATCAAAGCTATCACTCATTGCAACATTATCTTAAACTTATTATAGACAATGTAGAACACACATAAATGACAGGTGAAAAATATACTATGAGTAGCTTATATATTATCTTCACATTTTATAAAATTATAGTGCATAGTTAGTAGTTTTCTCTACCATTTCTTACTTTACGAAATTGTTTTTTCATTCATTATTCAGATATGCATAATGCAAAATTTTTCTCCTCCTACTATTTTAACACCTTGTTGTATACTACTTCAATGCCCTTTATGCAATGGAATATTTTGTACTCATTTAGAATTCATGAATCATGTACAAACTCATATGTTATCGTTAGAGCAACTTGTCATCCTACTTGTCATCCTATATTTTTTTTATAGACGCATCCGTTATTTTTTTTGATAGGATATCTACTATCAGCTCAACCTGCGCTCGCACAACATGTGAGTTTGTGAAGAAATGATAGATTTTATTTTCTTGTCAGCATCATCTTGGAGTCTAACCACCCTATCAGAAATGGAAGAGGATATCCAGTTGATAGGAACAAATGAAAAGAAGAAACAGTGTTAGAGTTTAAATTTAACCTTTGGATATTCCAATGAGACGACTAATAATTGTACAATATAATTGATATTAAATGTGATATATAATTATTGTCTATTTTAATTTTAGAATGTTTACACATATTCTTTTTAGAACCCATTAAACACTCTTCATATCTTTTTATGCTTAAAATAATTAATTTTTAGGCACGTCTCTTGCACGTATATTACATATTTATTTTTGTATTTATGATAATTTTTATATTTAGTATAAATAATCTCTAAATGTATTGTTTTTATGGTTATTAAAAAAATATTCTCTTACCTTCTAATTATGTTTAAGTAACCAGTTTATATGCACGTATTATGCGTGTGTATTACATATATATTAGTTATTACCAAAGTTACTTTAAACATAGTTTTTAAATATTGTTAGCAAAGTTATCAATCATTGCAATATTATTTTGAACTTATCATAGCAAAAGTAAAACACACATAAATGAAAGCCGAAAATTTTACTATGAGTAGTATATATATATATTTATATGTATTCTCTTCATATTTTACAAAATTATAGTGCATATTTGGTACTTCTCTCTGCCATTTCTTACTTTAGAGATAATTTTTCTTAGTCGTACTTTAAATATGCATAATGCAATTTTTTCTCCTCCTACAATCTTAATACCTTGTCATATACTACTTTAATGGACCTTATGTTATGGTATATTTCGTACTCATGTAGAATTCATGAATCATGTACAAACTCAATGTTATCGTTAGAGCAACATGTCATCCTAAATTCTCATTGTTGCAAGGCCATTTACTATAATTTCAACGTGTGCTAGCATAACATGTGAGTTTTCCAAGAAATGCTAGAGTTATTTTCCTGCCTCCATCGTCCTCAAGTTGTAATTGCCCTATCAAAAAAGGTAGAAGACCTCCAGTTGATTGGAATAAATAGAAACAAGAAATAGAGTTGGAGTTTAAATTTAACCTTTGGAGATTCAAATGAGAGGTCTAATAATTGTACAAGATCATTGATATTAAATATAATATTTAGTTATTATCTATTTTAATGGTAGGATGTTTACACATTTTTTAGAGAACTGTCACGATACAAATGGGCCGTGATTGGCATCCACACTAACCCTCTGGTGTAAGAACCACCTAACCCGAAGCCAACTCTCAGACTTAACCAATTCAAAAGAAGATAGATAAATATTTCACTTAAGTCATAAATGAGTCAATGTTTATATTTAATAAAAGAATGTGCAGAAAAACAGTCAATAAATATCTCCAAAAACTTAAAGTCATTATCCAAAACTCTAACTAACATAGTCTAAGATATCCAACAATTTCTAGTAGTAGTAAGATAAGAGAGTTTAATTATCCGGAAGAAGGACAACAACTCGTGGAGAATCCATGGCAGCCTGAGAAGTAGTGCTCACCCTTGGATCTGCACTCAAGCTCTCTACTCTAGCTGAAGTTGTGTCTCAGTCTCTGGAACATAGTCTGCATTCAACAAAAAGAAGAGCACATGATAGTATCAGTACAATACACTATATACTGGTACGTATCATAAGCCAACCCAATAATATATCATGAAAGTAGTAGGATATGTAACTAGTAGAAGAACTTCAACACTTAGCATGTAATCAATCATCAAATATTCTTTTCAAGTCAATTCCGCAATAACAATATCAAGTTCACAATTCACTTTCAATGATTATATGATATATCACTATGTCCCTCAAATCCTTGCTTATAACGCTTGTATTTCTAGTCTCACCTCAGTTCTTAGCCAATTCACTGTAGATGTAAAACAAAAAGACAAAACAAGATAAAAGGGTGTACACACATGCTATAGGTCTTATTTCTACCCACTAGCCATGACCTGCAAGGGACCTTAGATGTTCATGTACTATACCGGTGTGATATTCGATCCATAACAACTGTATTAATATCAATATCAAGAATATTGTCACAACCCAATTTCACAGGTTGTGATGACACCTACTGCACCCAACCAGTAGGTAAGCCAAAACATTAGCCCAGAATAGCGAGTAACGGGATAATATGAGACACAACATAAGAGCATAAAAGTGAAGACACGATAGAGATAATGACAGCATAAAATATAATATAGCGGAAAAAAGAGTAAGTCATACAGGAAATCCCCAAAACCTGGTATCGGTCGGTACAAAAGCTACTACAACATAGGGGGTACTAGATAGATATAAATGTACATAATAGTCTCCAAATATACAAATGGGAGGACTAATCCTAAAGTAGAAGGAGATAAGTCAACTCCAGAATCCATAAGCTCATCCTAGATCCCAGAATCAGCAACTCTACAAGGACAAAATTAGCGGCGATAACTCATGCTAGGGTCGGCATCAGAAAAAAAGATGCAGAAGTGTAGCATGAGTAGCAAAACATGCAGTACCCAGTAGGCATCCGTCACGACCCAGACTGTCGTGAGTGGCACTTACCTAACCCCCGGGTGAGTGAACCATCACTTCCCCAAACTTAATCATTCTAACAGCTCAAAATCACTGTATAAAATAAACTAGCAGTTCAATAACAATAAATCAACTACATTAATATAAACCTGCAGAAATTAACTCCTAGAATCTGAAAATCGCAGTACCAAACACTTCTACCAATGTATAGAGTATGGGGATGCAACCCCAAAAATATAAGGAAATAGTCTAAGCCCAAAATAAATGGGCTACAACACTAATGATAGATTTAAGGCAGCTCGATCAAGCAGCTCACCCTTGAAGTCTGGAACGCTGGTACTATAGATGAGGTCGCGTCTCAGCCACTGGAAGATTGCCTGTACTCACAAGAAGAAAAAACAAGTGCAGTATCAATACACCACCACTATGTACTGGTAGGATCATCAGCCAGTTCCAAATAAATAGTGTATAATTTAGTACAGCAAATCAAGTACAAGTACGAAAAACATGCAACAAGTCAATAGGCTCCCCTAGACTACAAGTCTCTACCTAGATCATTTCACATAAAGTCCACTTCTTATAACTCTAAGCCACAATCATAGAATTCGATAGCTCATCCTTATTACCTAGCCCGGACCCACTCTGGGATCCCTTCTAAACAACACCCAAGTTTTAAACAGACAACCCGGCCTAATCCAAGACCAACTCAACAAATATAACAGGATTCCCGGTCACTCAAGGACCACCAGTGAATACCACAATTCAATAAGAACAGCCCGGTCCACTTATGGAACCAATAACAGTCAATGCAATACAACAATATCAATGCCATGATGCAGTAAAATAAACCCATATTAGGCGTGGTACCTGAGCCAACCGTTAGTATTTCGTACTAGGCATGGTACCCATGCCAACCATTTGTTATACCCATACCAGGCGTGGTCCCCAGCCAACCATTAGTATACCTGTACCAGGCGTGGTACCCGAGCCAACCGAATGTCAAAAATCCATAGTCAAAATAATGAACAAATAACTTGTAAACCAACAAGTTTCCCAAGTGGCTTCCTGAATCGGACGATGCTTCCACTGAATTTTTACCATGTCAATCACCTTTTTCCTCAACCCCTGGACATCCCGAGCAAGAATCAAGACTGGTTCCTCTTCAAAATGAAGATCCTTGTTGAAAATTACCTCGTCTCATTTGATGATGTAATCCCCACAATATCAAGAACCACAAACTGACCGATGAACCAAGGGCTAAGCTTGCCCTTCTTTCCAAACTGCATAACTCCCTTCATTGGTGACACTTTCAACAATACCTATTCACCAACCTGAAATTCCATGTCCCGGACCTTGCGATCTGCATACTCATTCGGTCTGCTTTGGGCAGCCAACAATTTGGCCTGAATGCCCCTTACCTTTTCCTGCACTTCTTTTACTAAGTCCACACCCAGGGGCTTTACATTGCCTTCCTCAAACCACCCAATCGGTGATCTGCAGTTCCTCCCATACAATTTCTCGAACGGTGCCATGTCAATACTGGAGTGGTAGCTATTAATGTACGAGAACTCGCACAACAGTAGAAACTGTTCCCAATGACCCCTGAAGTCCATTACACATGCTCTCAGCATGTCCTCCAATACCTAGATCATCCTCTCCAACTGGCCATCAGTCTGGGGATGGAAGGCTGTGCTAAAAGTGAGTAGTGTACCCAACTCTTCATGTAGCTTGCCCCAAAATTTAGAGGTGAACTGCATACCCCTGTCTAAAATAAAGGATAGTGGTACCCCATGCAATCTCAAAATCTCCTTCATGTAAATCTTGGCCATTTGTTGTGAATTGTAATCTACCCTGACCGAAATAAAATGAGTGGACTTGGTCAGCCTATCAACAATGACCCAAATTGAGTCATACTTTCTCAATGTCTGGGAAGACCCACCACGAAGTCCATGGCTATCCTTTCCCACTTCCAATATGGGATGGGCATCCTCTGAAGTAGTCCTGCAGGCCTCTGGTGCTCATACTTTACCTGCTCACAATTCTGACACTTGGACACAAAGTCCACTATGTCCCTTTTCATTCTGGGCCACCAGTAACGCTACCTTAAGTTTTTGTAAATTTTGGTCACACCCGGATGAATTGAGTACCGCGAACCATGGGCTTCCGCTAAGATTTTCTGAATTATATCATCAACTAGAGGAACACAAATCCTTCCTCTGAAATTTAGTACTCCACCATAGTCTAACGTGACATCCCTGGATTCCCCGGATATTACCTTACCTCAAAACTTACTCAGTTTCGGATCCTGAAACTATTTGGCCTTTATTTCCTCTATGAAGGTGGCTTTGACCTCAACGCTGGCCAACAACCCACCTTGATCTGAAACACCCAAGTGCATGAACTTGGCCTCCAAAGCCCAAATTTCCCTTGCTAGTGGTCGTTTGGACACCCCCAAACAAGCCAAACTACCCATGCTAACTGTTTTCCGGCTCAATGCGTCTGCCACCACATTATCCTTACCAGAATGGTACTGAATGGTCACATCATAGTCCTTTAGTAGCTCCATCCACCTTCTCTGCCTCAAAATCAAATCCTTTTACGTGAATACATGATGTAGACTGCGATGATCTGTGAACACCTCACACTCAACACCATAAAGGTAGTGTCTCCAAATCTTTAGTGCAAAAACCACCGCTGCCAACTCTAGGTCATGAGTCGGGTAGTTCCTCTCATGCACCTTCAACTGCCTGGATGCATAGGCTATTGCATTCCTATCCTACATCAATACAGCACCCAAATAAGAATGTGAAGCATCACAGTAAACAATAAAGTCTTTACCTTCACACGACAAGGACAAAACATGAGCCGTGGTCAAAAGTGTCTTGAGCTTTTGGAAGCTCTCCTCACACTTGTCGGACCACACGAATGGTACATATTTCTGTGTCAGCCTGGTTAGGTGAGTAGAAATAGATGCAAAATCCTTAACAAACTTTCGATAGTACCCTGCGAGTCCAACAAAACTCCTCACCTCAGTCACAAAGCTAGGCTGGACCCAACTCTTGACTGCTTCAATTTTCTGGGGATCTACCATCACCCCCTTTTCTGACACTACATGCCCTAAGAACGCAACTGAAGTCAACCAAAGTTCACACTTGGAGAACTTTGCATAGAGCTTCTGGCATTTCAAGATGTCCAATACAATATGAAGATGATTAGTATGCTCCTCCCTACTCTTGGAGTAGATCAAAATATCATCAATAAACACAATCACAAAGAAATCCAAATATGACTTAAATACCCCATTCATCAAACTCATAAATGCTGCCGGTGCATTGGTCAAACCAAACAACATTACTAGGAATTTGTAATGCCCATACCGAGTCTGAAAGGCAGTCTTAGGAATGTCCTCATGCCTAATCTTTAACTGATGGTACCCCGACCTCAAGTAAATTTTTGAAAACACCGATGCACCCTGAAGCTGGTCAAACAAATCATCTATACGAGGCAGGGGGTACTTATTCCGGATGGTCACCTTGTTCAACTGCCTATAATCTATGCACATCTGCATACTACCATCCTTCTTCTTTACAAATAAAAGTAGCGCACCGCAAGGTGAAGCACTGGGATGGATAAATCCCTTATCTAGGAGTTCCTATAGCTGAGTCTTAAGTTCCCTCAAGTCTGTCGGAGCTATACGATATGAAGGAATGGAAATGGGATGAGTGTCTGGCTCCAAATCAATACAGAAATCTATATCCCTGTCCGCAGGTATGCCGGGCAAATCCATTGGAAACACCTCTAGAAACTCAAAAACCATGGAAAGTGACTCAATAGATGGGGACTCCACACTATCATCCCGGATATGAGCCAAGAAGGCTAGATACCCCCTCCCCACTAGCTTTCTAGTCCATACACACCTTTCCACTCTAGTATATCCTTACCCGGAATCTCTAGAGCCACAGTCTTGGTGTTACAGTTCAACACAACATGATAAGGGGATAGCCAGGTCATGCCCAAGATAATATCAAAATTAGCCATATCTAGAATTATTAAGTCTACCCAAGTATGCAACCCCACAAACACAACAGAACAATCACAATAAACATGAGTCATAATCATCGACTCTCCAACCGGAGTAGAAGCATGAATAGGAGAATCAAGGATATCACAAGTCAATTCCAGACCCAATGCAAAACTCACAGATACATAAGAATATGTAGAACCTGGGTCAAATAATATTGAAGCCATTTTATTGCAGACAAGAATGGTACCTATGATCACCGCATCTGAGGCTTCTGCCTCAGCCCTCCCTCGAAAAGCATAGCAATAAGCCCGATCATCAATCTAGGAAACTTCCCGGACCGGCTGCGCTGCACCCCTGCCTGCGCCGCCATTCCCTCTGTCTCCCCGGCCTCCCTGAAAGTTTCCTCACCCACTCTGTGGACGACCTCTAGCATTACCACCTCTACCTGCCGAGACCACCACTCTAGGCTATTGCTGACCCTGATTACCTATATTCCTGAGTGGGCACTCCCTCTTAAAGTGGTCCAGATCACCACAATGGAAGAATCTACGGTCAAGTGTAGGCCTGTTAGCTGATGTATAAGATGCTCCCTGGCCTCTAGGAGCTGAAGACTGATTATGAGCTCCCTGACGACCACCTGTAGCAGCTGGCAGAGCTGAATGAATAGGACGGGCTGAGTATACCTCCTGATGATGACCCCTGGAATGTGATCCACCATAATTTCCCTCACTCATGGGATTCTTGGCTAATGCCTTAGCCAGCCCCTTCTGTCTGACTCCCTCAAGTTGCTTCACATAATCCACCACATCATTAAAGCCCTTTCCTGAAGAAGTCATATGCACTGACAGTACCTGTAGCTCAGTATTCAAACCTATCACAAAAAACCTGACCCGTTCCTCTTCGGAACCCAACAGCTGTGTGGAAAAATGAGACAAGGCATAGAATTTAGCCTCATAAGTATAGACTGACATACTACCCTGCTCCAAGTTCAAGAACTCATCTTTCTTTCAGTCCCTCAAAGTATGGGGTACGTACTTCTCTAAAAACAAAGCGTGGAACTACTCCCAAGTCAGTGAGGGTAGAACAAAAGACCGAAACTCCACATGAGACCTCCACCACTGCTTGGCATCACCCTACAACTAAAATATGACAAACTCAACCCCATACTGACGTACAATACCCAACTTGTGCAACCTCTCATAGCAATCTAAGATGAACTCATAGGCATCCTCCTTGTCCGTACCCTGAAAAGTAAGAGGTTTCAGCTTGAGAAACTTGGTCAGCATCTCATGCTCATTCCCTGTCATCACTGGGCCTAGCATTGGCCTGAAGAAGTCATTTGTGCCTGAAGTTGCATCCATTCTAGGAGCTGTAGTAGCTTCTGGCTGAGGGTCCAAGACCTTGTTTGCAAAAGCTACGGGTATGTCTCAAGTACCAACCAACCCACTCAAAATATTCCAAGCTTGCTGAAAGGCTTCTTGTGTCATAGTAGGGAGACCTGCACCCCCAACAGGTGTCGTCTCCTCCTGTGCCTCACCATCTTCATCCACAACTTCTACATCTTCAGCAACGTGTTCCTGAGGTGAGGAAGGGGTTGCTTCACGCTCTCTAGAAGCCGCTTGAGCTCCACCCCTAGCCGGTGCGGCTCTACCTCATCCTCTTCCCCTTCCCCTGCCTCTACCACGGACAAGCAGGCCCGCTGCTGGGACTGCTGCTCTAGCTCCGTTGTTCCTTCTGTTAACCATCTGCGGATAGAAGAGTGAATGAGGTTATATACCAATTTGTATCACCAGATACCAATTAGAATCAAGTTATAGCACGAAGGAAAGAAGGAAGAGATAGTTTTCCTAAAGCCCCATAGCCTCTCGAAGAAAAGTATGGACGTCTCTGCACCATTCCGCAAGACTCTACTAGACCTGTTTGGTACGACGAGATCATTAAACCTAAGGCTCTGATACCATCTTTGTCACGACCCAGACCACCATGAGTGGCACACACCCAACCCCCGGGTGAGCGAACCATTACTTCCCCGAACTTAATCGTTCTAACAGCTCAAAACCAGTGCATAAAATAAACTAGCAGTTCAATAACAATAAATCAACTTCATTAATATAAACCTGCGGAAATTACCTCCTAGAATCTTAAAGTCGCAGTACCAAACACTTCTACCAATGTCTAGAGTACGGGTATGCAACCCCAAAAATATAAGGAAATAGTATAAGCCCGAAACAAATGGGCTACAACACTAATGATAGATTCAAGGCAGCTCGATCAAGTGGCTCACCCTTGAAGTCTGGAACGCTGGTACTACAGATGAGGTCGCGTCTCAGCCACTGAAATATTGCCTATAGTCACAAGAAGAAAAAGCAAGGGCAGTATCAGTACACCATCATTGTGTACTGGTACGATCATCAGCCAGTTCCAAATAAACAGTGTATAATTCAGTACAACAAATCAAGTACAAGTACGGAAAACATGCAACAAGTCAATAGGCTCCCCTAGACTACAAGTCTCTACCTAGATCGATTCACATGAAGTACACTTCTTATAACTCTAAGCCACAATCACAAAATTCGATAGCTCATCCTTATTACCTAGCCCGGACCCACCCTGGGATCCCTTCTAAACAACACCTAAGTGTTAAACCGATAATCTAGCCTAATCCAAGACCAACTCAACAAATATAACAGGATTCCTGGTCACTCAAGGACCACCATTGAATACAACAATTCAATAAGAACAACCTGTTCCAATTATGGAACCAATAAAAGTCAATGTAATTCAACAATATTAATGCCATGATGTAGTAAAATAAACCCGTACCAGGCGTGGTACCTGAGCCAACCGTTAGTATTTCGTACCAGGCTTGGTACCCGTGCCAACCATTTGTTATATCCGTACCAAGCGTGGTACCAGAGCCAACTGTTAGTATACCTATACTAGGCGCGGTACCCGAGCCAACCGAATGTCAAAAATCCACAGTCAAAATAATGAACAAATAACTTGTAAACCAACAAGCAACACACCGTTCAATTCACAGACTGTAAAACAGGACCCTTAGACATTCTATACAATTCCTCTAAGTCATGCAATTCATACAAATACTTAGATAAAAGTACAAAATATACAACATTCACAGGAATACATAAGCCATCACCTACCTCAAAATGATCCAAGCTCTACTCAACCCGAGCTTTCCCGTGTTTCAGATTCCTTTCTCGTTCTTGGTCTAAAATAACATACAAGTACATGAAATTAACAAACAAGGCTTGCAAATTACCTGGATAACACCAAATCCCAAAACCCCAGGCCACACATGATCATTCCACTCTCTTTCTGGGCTTTCCCACTGTTAATTTCCCTAGTTCTATCATTTTCACGGATAAAAATGGAGAATTTAACAACATATGATCATTATATTTAACTTTTAACAATCCCAAAGGACTTTCATGTTTAGAATCCCCTTTATTCTATGGATTCCACCATTCCTAAGTTATTCCAACCTTCCCCCAAGTTCCCTCCTAGCAATTCTACCGCATAGGAAAAGTAGTGCGAAATTTGGGGAGTAGAAACCTTACCTTAGGGAAGAAAAACAATGAAGAACGGAGGAAAAACACCTGAAATTTCCCTAACTCTTCTCCCAAACGAATTGTAGAAAATTGAATTGTTTTGGGGAAGTTTCTACATTAAAAACCCGCCGGCCCACTATAGCGGTCCCCACTTTGCTATAGCGGTCTTAAGCTGCGTTAACTGCCTTGACCACCGCTATAGCAGTATTTTCCATCGCTATAGCGGAGGTCGCTTTGGCAGAGCCATTACGCTCGTCATGAACAAAATGTCCGAAAATCTCCAAAAATTGGTCCTTTTACAACACACTTTCTTCCTCCGATGACCCAAAACAACCCCTCCACGTCAAACACATTTTCGAGAGTTCTACTTACCCAATTTTTATTCTGAAAAGTCCCTCAGACTCCTTTATGTCTTGGCTACATGGAAAACTAGCTCAATACAAGGCACCTAACCCAATTATTACCAGGATTTCCCTAGACTCCACCTCGCTCCAAGACCGATCGAGACTAGCCTATCCTTGAATTTCAAACCCCCAAACCCGAAGTTTTCTAACTCTAAAACTTGGAATGATTGGACTACCCATAATGATGGACCCGGTCGTTACAACATCATAGGCCGACTGAGCTCAAATAAGATAAAATAATAGAAAATGCAAATATACTAAAGGGGAAAAGTAGAGGGAGTCAGTTTAAAGATACAGGTCATAACTAGAGAATGCCAAGGTAGAAAAATAATCATCTGACCAAAATATAAAGTAGGTAACATAAAACATAGAAAAGTGAGGTAAAGTGGAAAAGTCTAGCTACAACCTAACTGAGCCCCCATAAGCCCAGAAGGTACACACAATTAGAGAATAACCTAACCGGACCCACATAATCCCGGTAGATACAACCAGCAAATAATAGACCCAGCCGGACCCCCCATAAGCTAGTGGATTAAAACAACAAACATTAACAATCAACCTAATATGGAAAATACAAGTGGAATCATGCCATGAAATGCCATATGATGTGAGCCACGTGCCAACAGTACTGTATACTCCTCCTCCAGCCGTAGCTCACAAAGGTAGGACCCATGGGAGACTCGAAAAATCCATATACAAAGTTCGAACAGTATTAAATAACCGTTCCATGATAATAATCAGTGAAAACCACCCGGAATACTTTCCCTCTGGCATGCAAGATTAAAAATACAAGTAAAACCACCCGAAACACTGTTCCTTGGGCATGCATGTTTAAAAATATAAGTAAAATCACTCGGAACACTTTCCCTCGGGGATGGAAGTGTAACCAAAATAGAACTTCAAAAATGAACCATGTTTTCACAAGAAAGTCCAAAAAGTATCAAATATCCAAGTCTAAAATCTCTTTCAAAAATTGAATGCAGTAATGAAATCAAATCTTTCATATGCCATGATGGAACAATCACAAGTCGAGGGGATAGAAAAAACTTCACAACAATTATCATAATCAAGTCTAATTAACCCGCATTAAGGCAATCAAGTCCACAAGCTAAAGGAAAGGTCAGCATTCTAACATAGCACCTAGAAGAACCAAACTCTTAACACCCTCCAATAGGAACTACTCTAAGGCAACAACTATCCCAAATCTAAACTAAAACGGATAATTCATACTAAAATGGCTACAAAAAGAAACAAACAAAGAGGAGTTTAAGGAATAAGTAAACTAACCTGGGCTCTAGCAATTCCAACACATACGGCCTCGGGTCAATAAATATATAAATACAAAGGAACAATATTAAGGCAACACAATTAAGTGGAAATAATAAATGAGCTCCTAACCTACCTTGAAAACTACTAGAACTTCTATACGATGGATATCTAAATTAATCACCCCATACCCCAAGCCGACTAACCAAGCTAAGGCAATCAAGCATCTATCACAAAAGGCTCTACACCGACTACGCTATGACCTACAAGAACAAGCAAGGGTAAACTAAGGATCCAACCCTGATTCTAAGCTAAAGCCTCTAAATCGACAACAGGAATCAAATTTCTTTAAGATCAACTATTTAATCCATAAAAGTCCCACCGACAATTAGCACAAACCATACAATCACCTTGAAAGAGCTAATTCTAGAAGTAAGTAAGCTGTAGCCTACCTGAAAGCCAATTGCATGCGCTTGCACCCACTAGACCGGAGCTTTTTCTTTTCGGGAAGCTTCCGAATAATGCCACGCTATCAAACTGATAATCTACTTGAAAGCTAATTGCATGCGCTTGCACCCAATTGCATGCGCATACACAATGAGTCCACTTCATAGGCGGTCTTGCTTAGGTGGCCAACCCTCCGTACGTGATGGTTTAGGTCTGCTACACAAGTTGGAGCAAAAAAATAGCAACTCCAACACCCAAAAAAGCCTCGTATAGACCCTCATAATTCATCTGGGGTCTCTTAAATGCAAACAAACTATGCTACCCTATCAAAAATGGCATTTTGGACTCAACAAAATTGACAAAATTTCCAACAGAAATCAATTTAATGAAAAGTGGGCCCCATGCTTAAAAACAAACTTTTTACCAAAAGAAACTCAATAGCCCAAAATGAGTCTGGAAGACTTAGGACCTAAACCAAAGATCTCTCAAGACCAAAGCCAACATTACAGAGCTAAAAGTGCTGATGAAATTCCTATTCGAGGCTGTATTCTCCAAATATTAACCAAAGTTAACTCTTTCAGTTTGAAGAGTTTCAAAATAGGGAAATGGGCTTGAAACACAAATTAACCACCCAGGAACCAAACCGTCAGTCCCGAAAAGTCATAAATAACCTGTAGCCGCTGTGAGAAAGCTCAAAACACTGAAAAAGCATGAAAATAGCAAAAATGACCTTGAGGGTACCTAAAGGCTACTAAAAGTACTTTTATCCTTGAAAGTTAGGAAAACAGAGGTACCTAAAGGCTCAAAAAGACTAGGATACTGGGCTCTAATATCATGCTCGGTCTCCAAGGTAGCCTCCTCAATGGGATGATGTCTCCACTTCACTTTAACCATCATAATCTCTCTAGACCTCAATGGTCTAACATCCCAAGCTAAAATAACTACTGGATCCTCCTCAAAAGTCAAATGATCATCCAACTGAACTGAATCCCACTGAAGCACATGAGACTCATATGGAATATAATGACGGAGCATTCACACATGGAAAATAGGATGAATAATAGAAAAAGCTGGAGGCAAGGCTAACTCATAAGAAACATCACCCACCCGCTGAAGAATCTCAAATTTTGAACAACAAATAATATGTCTGGCCTAGTCACAGTAAGATACAACAGTTTATCAATCATTCTTCTGTATACTGATGGATCTTTAAGCAGTGAATCCTTTCTTGATATACCTATGGCTAAGCTTACCCCTCCTCCCGAACCTCACCATGCCTTTTATGGGTGACACGCGGAGGAATAGACAATCACCAACCCCAAACTCTAAGGAACGATACCTATGGTAAGCATAACTCTTCTACCTACTCTGAGATGCCAGAAGTCTATCCTGAATCATCCGAACACTTTCCAAAGACTCACGTAACAAATATGTACCCTGCATCCTGGCCTCAAAAGCATCAAACCACCCAATCAAAGACCTAAAATGCCTACCATATAATGCCTCAAATGGAGCTGTCTGGATACTCGAATGGTAACTATTATTATAAGCAAACTCTTCCAAGGCTAGAAACTAGTCCCACTGACCCCCAAAATCTAGAATGCAGGAACAAAGCATGTCTTAAAAAACTTGAATAGTCAGCTCAGACTAACCATCAGTCTGTGGTTGAAATTT
The DNA here is from genome assembly GCA_003996215.1 of Jaltomata sinuosa. NCBI lineage: Eukaryota > Viridiplantae > Streptophyta > Magnoliopsida > Solanales > Solanaceae > Jaltomata > Jaltomata sinuosa. Next base: position 43,320 of record QJPP01005325.1, on the reverse strand, counting down.
CATGCTAGGATCAACCTGAGACCCCAACTCTTCCTAAAATGCCCTCCAAAAGTGAGAAGTGAACTGCGTACCTCTATCTGAAATAATGGACACCAAAACACCGTGAAGACAAACTATCTCTCCCATATAGATCTGAGCCAACCTCTTAGCACTAAAGGAAGACTAAATGGGTAGAAAGTAAGCAGACTTAGTCAACCAATTTATGATGACCCAAATGTTATTGTAACCATGAAAAGTATATGGTAGGCCAACTACAAAGTCCATTGAAATATGCTCCAACTTCCACTTGGGAATGAGCAAATCCTGAAGCAAACCACAAGGTCTCATGTGATCGAACTTCCCCTACTGAAAATTTAAGTACCGAGATACAAACTTTGATATATCCTTTGTTATCCCGCTCCACCAGTAATGCTGTCTTAAGTCCTTATACATCTTAGCTGCCCCAGGATGAATGCAATATCTAGAAGAATAAGCCTTCTGCAATATCAACTAAATCAAGTCACCATCTCTCGAAAAACATATACGGCCCTTGAATCTCAAGACACCCTCAGAATCTAAAGATGCCTTACTGGCCTCACTACTCAACACCTGATTTCGTAGCCCACAAAGACGACTATCCTCAAAATACTACTCTCAAATCTGCTCCCACAACATATATTGAGCCTTAACTCGGGCAAGAATCCCTCTGGGGTTGAAAATGTTAAGTTGAACCAACCTATTAGCTAAGGACTAAATGTCCAAAGCCAAAGGCCTATCAAAAACTGATAGGAAGGCTAAACTACCCATACTTATCGCCTTCTTATTCAAGGCATTTGCTACCACATTTGCCTTGCCCAGATGATAAAGAATAGAGAGTTCATAGTCCTTCAATAACTCTAGCCACCTCTGCTGCCTCGAATTAAGATCCTTCTGGATCAGAATGTACTATAGGCTAAGATGGTCAGTGAATATCTCACACTGAACACCATAAAAGTAATGCCTCCAAATCTTAAGCACAAAAACTACTGCTGCCAACTCTAATTCATGGGTAGGGTAGTTGCGCTCATGTACCTTCAAGTTTCTATAAGCATACGCTATCACTCGCCCTACTGCATCAAAACACAACCCAAACCAACACCTAAAGCATCACAATAAACTGTAAGACCAGGGCCTTCAATTGGAAGAGTCAATATCAAAGTTGTAGTTTGCAAGGCCTTAACATTCAGAAAGTTTGCCTCGCACTCATTAGACCACTGAAATGGGACATCCTTCCTAGTCAGTCTAGTCAATAGTACTACTATGGAAGAGAATCCTTCGACAAACCGCTTGTAGTAACCAACCAACCCAACGAAACTATGAACCTTGGTTGGAGAAGTGGGCCTAGTCCAATTACGAACTGCCTTAATCTTCACCAGGTCTACCATGATCTCATCCTTGGACACCACGTGCCCCAAGAATGCTACAAACTCAAGCCATAACTCACACTTCAAAAACTTGGCATAAAGCCAGTGATCTCTCAAAGTCAGGAGAACAATCCCCAAATATTGCTCGTGCTCCTCCCTACTCCTTGAGTATACTAGAATGTCATTAATGGAAACTATCACAAAGGAGTCCAAATAAGGCCTGAACACGGGGTTCATCAAGTCCATAAATATGGCTGGGGCATTGGTCAACCCAACGGACATCACTAGGAACTCATAATGGCTGTAGCAAGTTTTCAAGGTTGTCTTAGAGACGTTCGTCACCCGGATCCTTATCTGATCTCAAGAAAATCTTAGAAAATACGGCTTCACCCTGAAGCTGATCAAATAGGTCATCAATATGCGACATCACATACTTGTTTCTAATAGTCACCTTATTGAACTGCCAGTAATCAATACACATACCTATAATGCCATCCTTCTTATTCACAAAAAGGACAGGAGCACCCCATAAAGAAACACTCGGTCAAATGAAACCCTTACCTAGAAGGTCTTAAAGCTGAACACTAAGCTCTTTCAACTCAATAGGACCCATACGGTAGGGTGGAATAAAAATAGGTCTGGTGCCTGGCTCAACATCAATAGCAAAGTCTATATCACGCTCAGGTGGGAGTCCAGGTAAGTCAGCAAGAAAGATATCGATGAGCTCTCGGACTACTGGAATAGAATCGATAGTGGGAACCTTAAAACTAACATCAAGGACATAAGCAAGGTAAACTAGACACCCCTTTGACACCAAACTACTCCCCCGAATATAAGAAATGATCCACATCAACATGTGACTAACAGAACCCTGCAACACAACCGGGGGTATACCAAGCATGTCTAAGGTAACGGTCTTAGAAAAGTAATCAAAGACCGCATGATAAGGGTATATCTGGTCCATGCCCAGGATAACATTGAAATCTAACATATCAAGCAAAACAAGGTCTACACTAGTGTCACAATCCCGAATAGTCACTAGATAGGATCTAAATACCCGATCCACTCCTAAAAAATCACATGCGGGAGTAGCTACACACAATGTCCTAGGTAAGGGCTTACTGGACAATCCCAGTCGAGAAGCAAAGTAAGCAGACATATATGAATGAGTAGAGCCCAGATCAAATAAGACAGATGCTAGCTAATGGAATATTAAAATTGTACCTGTGATCACTGAGTCTGAAGAATCTACCTCTGTCCTACCAAGAATGACATACAACTGACTGCGCCCACCTCTAGGGTAAGTACCTATGAAACCACTGGTCCTACCCGGTTGAGAACTACCACGAGCACCCCTACTACTCTGAAATCTTCCTCTACCACTCTAAGCACCACCTCTAGACAGTGGCACCACTGCTGAAGTCTCAACCATTCTACACCGGGGATAATCTCTAGTATAGTGACAAAACTACCCACACTCATATCACCTTTGAGAGGCCCTGCCATACTGTAAAGTACCCGCTGAACCAGAATAGCCACCACAGTCTAAAGACCCAGAATATGAACCCCTCAAATACTGACTGGAGCTCGGACCACTGTACCCTTACTGGCTGCTACTACCAAAAAGATTAAGTGAGGTCAGAATGGGCCTAGTAGGCTAAAAGCACCTGTGTTTTTGACCTCTACAAAAAGAACCCCTACCACAGAACTCAGAACCACTGTAGCTTCCTTAATGTCAGGGTCTCTTATTGCTGCCTCTGTGGGCCTTGCAATGAATAGACTTAATCGTACAAGCATGATCAACCACCTATAAAAAGGACTAAGCGAAAGAGACCATACTCTCTGTATACAAGCAAAGAGAAACCTCAACCCTCTGATGAAGAACTGCACTCTCTCATGCTAGGTAGACAGAATCATAGTTGTATATCAGGATAACTCGTGGAACCTTGACTTATACTATATCAGAATCATAGAACCTTGATCCAGCTTCGAGAATACATCCTGAAGTCTCTCCCGCTCACTGTAAGGCTTGTACTTCCCCAAGAAAGCCTTGGAGAACTGTGTCCAAGTCATAGAAGGGGATACAAATGGTCTACTCTCTGAATATTCTCTCCACCACTGTCTTGCTGGACCATCACGCTGAAAAGCAGTGCAGTCTACCCTATGAGAATCCACTAGATCAAGGTTATATAACCTCTCTCGTCAACATGAAAAAAACTCATGCACATCCTTCCCTGGAGCACCAAAAAACCTCAGCGAGGCCTATATAAGAAACTGACCCAGCATCTTCTGCTCCTTAGAAGTCATGAGTGGTTAGGCTACCATCGGTGGGTCAATAACGAAACTGGTTGTACCTTAATTTGGGGAGCAACAGCAGCATGTTGCACTCCTATACTCTAAACACCTTGCATTGTTTCCTGGGCTAAAATCTGAGGTAGGCGTCCCAAGGCACTCAATAACTGAGCTATATCGGCCTGAAGTGCCGATGAAACTGTAGGTCCAGGTGGAGGCTGGGCTGGTCCCTGCCCCACTGGATGCTGCGGTGGTGGACCTATTCACTCCCTAGCGCACACACAAGTGTACGTGGTTGTGCAAGTAATACAGTGGCTCTTGCAAGCAAAATATCGATCCCAGAGGGACTTGTGCTTAGAAATCAATCTAATCTCAGTTAATACTATTGAAGTTAAACAAATGCTATTCGTAACCAAGAGTTGAACTTTATTTTTTAACTAAAAAACAAGAGTTAATGACTATGTAAAACTTTGGATTGTAAACAATATGTGGAGAAATCTAGGGTGGAGGCAATAACTACACATTCATGCTTAACTATGGTTTGTAGCCGGTGTTTATGTTTATCGTGATCTTTGATTCATGGGGTTGATATTATAACCCGGGAACGGTCATCCTCTAAGTCATCTATCCAAATTAATCTCACAACTACATCGTTGAGCGGGGATGTGAGTCTTTAACTTGGATGCATTCATCTATCTTCCCATTTTATTAACCAAGTGGGGCGTTTAGTTATATTTCTATCCTAACTGCAAATCATACTTCATACTTGCAAACTAACAACAAAAGATATGATCCACACCTTCTACGTTTTTCATTCCGTCTCTTAACTCCTATGGTCAATTCATTGTGAAACTTAGATGTATCCTAAAGTTCATGACGCTTTAGAAGAGTAATAATAAGAAAGTAAGAACAACCACAAGACATGATAAACAATCAAACCAACCACAATTCCATAATCAAGCATTCATGTTGTAGCCTCAACCCTAGAACGAGGGTGTTTAGCCACTCATACTCTACTTTACGATTACAAAAGTGTTGTAGTTCATACAAGAATTAAGTAAAGATAAAGAAGAGAAAAATAACCTTAAGGCTGCATTATCCTTGTGTTTTTCAATCCCAAAGTCATTCCAAGGTGTTTACAATTGAAACCAAGTGTCCTATTTATAGTGTGAGACAAAATCTATTCGCCAGGAATGAAGTTCGTGACACGCTGCCCATATCCCTGACTAGGCAGCATGTCAAGCTGCCTGTAGCCCTGTTTGGCTGGCGTATCATGCCCATAATGCGGCTCCCTTTTGGAATTTGGCAGCTTGAAGCTTCCCACCTCCGTGTCACACCTCCCATCACGGAGGCTAGCTTCCGTGGCACGGGGGTGGGTCTTTTGACGTCCGTTTTGGCTCCTATGAACTCTTTCTACCTTGCTTTATGTCCCAATGGTTTGTAGCATGTTTGTAGGCTTCAATTAGCTTCCATAACTCCTCCAAAGGTCTCCTACAGGAGCTCATAACACACATAAGTCCACACAACAAAATAAAGCTCTTACAAGTACGCTAGAATAAGCATAGCTCAAGCTAGCAAAGCTAGTTTCCTCGTCTAAACTCTATTTGATTCTTTTAGCTTATTAATTGTTCCAAATGCTACCCAAACACTATAAAAAAGCACGTTAGTCACAAAGTACACCCTTCACACACTAAATGCCTCAATATTGTATCAAGTTATCCTCAAAACTAAGCTAAACATGCGAGGATAACAACACTTAGGTGTATAAATACGCCTAAGATCACCACCCCACACGTAAAGCCTTGTCGTTATCGAACAACTCTCTACACTAATCACAATCAATGAAGACTCCAACACTACACTAAGATGATCATGCTAGAACTACAACGATCACATGAATAGCAAGTTCTATATTGGCATGCCTTGTACACATAGAATCACATGAATACTACTTCAAGACCTCCTAGCCTCAAGTATTGACTCTTATAAGTTGTAAAACTCACGCGTAATACTGGACACAAAATCATATAAGCCACCTATCTATCATAAAACAAGTGCCCTCACCACAAGAGAGTTACCCATGTTTACTCACACATATGCAAGTTATCACACGAATGAGTGTAGGAATCAAATTCTCGCTCACTCTCACAAAGAATTCACATGTCACATAAGATGAACTATAGGCTTGCCCGTAGTGTAGTACTCCACTAATGTCAGAATGCCAAAGCTCAAGATCAAGTAAGACTTTAATGGTTGTAGTGTAGGCTAAGGGACGGGTTGGAGCTATTTGGTCAAGAATAGTGACTATGTCACGACCCAGACCGTCGTGAGTGGCACCCACCCAACCCCCGAATGAGGGAACCAATAGAGTCCAACTCTTAGCCTAGCCTAACAGTTTAAAACCAGTGCAGAAATGTAAACTAGCATTCAATCATAAATAAATCAACTTTATAAATAAAATAAACTGTGGAAATCCCTCCCTAGAATCTGAAAGTTATCATACCAAAAATATCTACCAAAAACTAGAGTACGGGGATGCAACCCCAAATATAGAAATATTCTAATCCCGAACAAATGGGCTACAACTCAACTAGATGGACACCAAGGCAACTCGATCGAATAGCTCACCCTTGATATCTCGGAAAGTCAGGCCTACAAGTGAGGTCATGCGTGAACCACCGGAAGATTTCCTATACTCACAAAAAGACAAGCAAGTGCAGTATCAGTAGACAGCCACCGTGTACTGGTAGGATCATCAGCCAGTTCCAAATAAACAATGTATGAGTAGTACAAAAATCAAGTAAGAGTATAAAAAACACATAGCAAGACAACATGTATTCCTAGACTAGAAGTCTCTATGTAACTTGTACCACATGTAAACCACTTCACACTTATAATCAATAATCCACAACAATAACAGTCATATCCCATTACATATCCTGGATCCTCTCTAGACAACACCTAAGTGTCAGACATACCACCCGGTCTACACCAAGACCAAAACTCATAAAGCAATGCAATTAATCTCGGCCTCTCAAGGACCAAAACACACAACCACAATTCAAGTTCACAACCCGTTCCACTCAGGGAACCATTAAATAAAGATGCAATAACACAATAAAGTAACCTTGTACCAGGCGTGGTACCCGAGCCAACCGTTAGTGTTATCCTGTACCAGGCGCGGTACCTGAGTCAACCGTTAGTATATCCCATACCAGGAGTGGTACCCGAGCTAACCGTTAGTATATTCCATACCAGGCGTGGTACCCGAGCCAACCGAATGCCACATAAATCCACAGTCACAAACAATGAACAATCAACACTTGTAAACCAACAAGCAATAACACTTAGTTCATTTCACAAAACTGAAAAACAGGACTTTTGGAAATTCCTAAGTTATTCACTAAGCAATACAAACCATACAAATACTTAGACATGAGTACACCAATATACAATGCATACAGGAATCAATAACCATCACCTACCTCGAATAAGCAAGCTCTCTACCACCCTAGAATCCCCTTTCTTCTCGAATTCTATCATTCCTAGGTCATCCCAAACCTTTCCCTAACTACACCCTTAGCAATTTTGTAGCATAAGAAAGATACCACAGAGTTTGGAGAGTAGAATCCTTCCCTTTAGGATGAAAAACGATGGAAAACCGGTAGAAATCGCTCAAAATCGTCCCCTTCTTCTCCCAAAATGTTCCAAGAAAAACTAAACTATTTTGGGAAAGTTTCTGCATTAAATACCATCATGCTCCTCTATAGCGGTCCACTCCACTATAGCGGTACTGCCGTAGCGGAGTCGTCCGCTATGGTGCAGGCTGACCGACGTTGACTTCCACTGTATCAGTAATTTCTCCTCCATAGTGGAGGTCGCTATGGTGGAGTATCAATCGTTGTAGCAGTTGACATGGGACAAAAAGTCATAAAATCTCCAAAACTAGTCCATTTTACAACACACTTATTTTCTCGACGTCCCGAAACAACCCCTTCACATCAACCTCGATTTCGGGAGTTCTACTTACCCGAATTCAATTCTGAAAAGTCCCCCGAACTCCTTTATTTGTTAGCTACAAGGAAAACTATCTCAAATCAAGACAACAAACCCAATGCTTACTCGGATTGCCCTAGACCATACCTCACTCCAAAACTGACCAAGACTAGCTTAGCCCAAAATTTCAAACCCCCAAACCCGGAGTTTCTAACTCTAAAAATTGGCACGAATGGTTTACCCATAACAATGGACCAGGTCATTACAGACTATCTTCCCTAAGCGCTTTAATACATCACCTTTTTCATTTAATTTCATCTCCAACCAACCCATTTTACACTTCTATTATCTTCCCAACTTTCTTTTGTTTTTCCCCATCTCTTTAATCTAGCTTGCACATCTTTAGTAGGGAGTATGTGCTATCACCACACAATTAACTTCTTTTCATTAAATTATTCCCTAACAACCAACACATAAACATTATTATGACACCAAAAGTTGTTTCTTGGGGCTTCAATCTAACTTTTTCCTTCTTCAATTTTAACCTCCTTAACATCTTAATTTTTCAACTAAAGCGCTTAGGAGTTTTAGATCAAATTGCAGGCAATTGAAAGAAAAAGAATAGGCTACATATGAGGCTACCAAAGAATAGGCTATAGGCTCAACGGGGCTAGCTAAGGTTATGCACAAGGGTAGATAAAGAGGGTATAAAACATGGCTATCAAAGAAATACCTATATCAGCTCCTAAACTCAACAATCTTTATTTTTCTTTGCAAACACACGAGGCAAGTTCTAGAAACCACAATGCAATCATGGAATAGAAAAATCCTCGCTCACACATGGCACATGTTCAAATCAAGTAGGCTACATATAGACTCTTAACCAAGAAAATACATGAATTCACATTTAAGCCACATTATACAAGAGTCAAATAAAAGAGCCTTAGTTGTCTCACAGTAGTCATTCAATTTTTCAAAATCATGCCATAGAATTCAACACCAACTTGCAACAAGTAATCATGTGTAGCTCTTAGCATGCGCATCTATTCCTAAAAATAAAAAAAATTAAGTTTACTCCTAAAAATCAAAAAGGATACTGGGTTCAAAGGGCTTCCCCCTAGAAAAGAACCGAAAAGAAAAACTGAGGGGTGGGTGAAGTGTGCTTCTACTAAATAAAAGACCAAACAAAAAAACGAAACAAACAAAGAAGAATCTTTTTGTAAATTTTTCAATTTAATCAAAAATAAGACTCGACATCCTATGACACACTTCACCCTTACCAAATCAGAAGATTTCCCACCCCACACATAAAACCACACTTTGTCCCCTAAGTATAAATTAAAAGCAAAGATAGAAGTACTCCCTGAGGCCTCTAGGCCTAGCTAGTAGCATCAACTCCATAATTTGGGGTCCGAAAGACCACACACTTAGTGTTTTCCGTGCTCCTTAGCTCAGATCTCAGGTACTCAAACTTCCCTTCAACCTGTTGACACAACACAAAAACAACACCACAAAAACAACACCAAAAGTAATACTAAAGAAAACTAGAAAGAATAAAAATCCTACCTTAACTTGGGTTGCCTCCCAAGCAGCGCCTGATTTACCATCACAGCACGACCCAAATCACAACTCTTAGTCCCATTCTCTCATCCTCTTCCTCCTACTCGGGGACCATCTTCTCCTTCTTTTAAGATCTATCTTATGCTCACACTCGAGGTCTAGGGCCTTCCTCGCATTTATCTTCTGAGAATTTCATTCAGGTCTCTCAAGTTGAGACTCTTTTGGCAGTTTGGGTAGCTCTATGAGAGTGTCTGAAGAGGTAAGTAGACATGCGCTATTATCCACCTCACACTCATCTACTTCTATAGCTGTGATCATGCACAGATCATTGTAGTGCGAGGGTGTGTTGAGTGTTGTGTATACTTTGAAGGTCACCTCTTCATCATTCATCCTCATTTTGAGCATGCCCTCTCTTACATCAATCAGTGCCCCACCGATTGCTAAGAATGGGCATCCCAATATGATTGGTACCCTTTTATCTGCTTCATAATCAAGAATAATAAAGTCAGCAGGAATAATGAACTTACCAACATTGATGAGAACATCCTCTATGATTCCTTCAGGTACTACTCTAGTTCTGTCCGCCATCTGTAGCACAACTGAGGAAGGTCGTGGCTTCCCCAACCCAAGAGTCTTGAACAATGAAAGGGGCATTAAATTTATGCTAGCCCCCAAATCACTTAAAGCCTGAACCACATCACTTTTCTTGATTTGTATGGGGAGGGTGAAACTCCCAGGATCCTTGAGCTTTTTGGGCATTTTGCTATCACCACAGAACTGCACTCTTCAGTAAGTGCAACAGTCTCAATGTCTGCCAACTTTTGCTTGTTCACCACTATATCTTTCAAGTACTTCGCATACCTAGGCATTCCCTGCAAAACATCTAACAAAGGAAGGTTAATGTGAAGTTCTCTAAACGTGTCAAAGAACTTCTTAAAACAAGCATCCTATGTTGCTTTATTAAGCCTCTGTGGGAATGGTGGTGGTGGTCTATTGCGAGGCTGCTCAATTGGCTTCTCATTAGGGTACTCAGACATCCCCTTTTTGCTAGCTTCTTTCAACTCAACCTGCTTCTCTATTTGCTTCGAAGTGATCAACTCTTCTTGCACCTCATGATTTTTCTTTGGAGGTGCATTAATCAAATCTTTCCCGCTCCTCAAGGTGATTGCCATCACTTACTTTTGCTTTTCTGTATCACTAGGCAAACCCCCTAGAGGTCTTGTATTTTGTGCCTGAGCTAGCTGTCCCATTTGCACTTCTAATGTTTCTGTGGCTAATTGCTGATTTTTTATGTCAGCAGCCATCTTTGCCTGCTCTGCAGTAATCTGTTCTTGATTGTCCATGATCTTATTCAGCATGTCCTCAATATTGCTGTCCTGAGTGGTGTTTTGCGTACCTTGCTATTGTTGAGCCTGATTACAAGAGTAGTTGGGCTGACCCTGCCAATTTCGATTGTAGGCATTACCATAGTTTAAATTTCGTTTTTGTGCATTACCTACAAAGTTTACCGACTCTGAATTTGTTCCACACAAGTCTACATAATGACCACTCAGACCACAAGTTTCACACCAAGTCTGGACTTTCTGAACTACATTCACTTGAGCCTGAGGTTGAGTCGCACTCAGCTTGTTAAACTAAGCCATCATCTGAGTTTTAAAACTTGCCAACTGTGCTGCTAACGCGGTGACACTATCTAACTCAATCATACTTACAACCTTCTTCACCGTATTTCTGGACATGTCACCATTCCATTAAGGATTCCCTTGTGCGATACGGTTGAGGAGAGTATATAGCTCATCATATGTCTTTTCAGAAGCCTGACCACCTGCAGCTGAATCTATCAAAATCTTTGTATTATGGTCAAGACTTTCTACAAAATTGTGAGCTAATACCTCATTGGTCTGCTGGTGATGTGGGCAATCCCGTAGAAGAGATTTGAATTGCTCCCGTGCATAATAGAGATTCTCATCTAGTTTTTGCTTGAAGCTCAGAACCTCACTCCTCAATTTTGTAGTTTTTCCTGATGGGAAGAATCGGATGAGGAACTTCTTTGCTAAATCATCCCATGTTGTGATCGAATTTGAAGTTTCTAACTTCAACCATTTTTTTCTTCTTCCAATAGTGAGAATGGAAAAAGCGTGAGCATCACGTAGTCTGTGGAGACTCCTGCGTTAATGAATGTGTCACTGATCTTCAAAAAGTTCTGGAGATGAACCTGTGGATCTTCATGTGTCATGCCTATAAACTGCCCGCTTGTGTGAAACAATTGCACCATATTCTGCTTCAGTTCAAATTTGCCTTCTGCGGCTAGCTTCTGAGTGTAGGAGGTCACATTAGTTGCGAGTGGGATTGCCACTTTGCGCATAGTCCTGCGAGCTGGTGGTGGTTCCTCTACCATAACTGCAGGGATGGTCTCAGCCGATTGAACTTGCCAGTTTTGATCGAGAATTGTTGCTTCTCTCAATGCTTGGTGCAAGTGTTTCTCAGGTTCAGAAAGTGGATCAACCAATTCCTTATCCCTTGCCAGCTTGCTCAAGTTTAGAACATGTACCTTCAAGTTCAGTAACTAAGATCAAGTTGTTAGCACTTATAAAAAAATAGTAAAAACAAAAATCAGACGATTGCTAATTTTCAAGTCCTCAACAACGGCGCCAAAAACGTATTCTCTCCCTAGCGCACACGCAAGTGTACGTGGTCGTGCAAGTGATACAGTGGCTTTTGCGAGTCAAATATCAATCCCACAGGGACTTGTGCTTACCAATCAATCTAATCTCAGTTAATACTATTGAAGTTAAACAAATGCTATTCGTAACCAAGAGTTGAACTTTATTTTGTAACTAAAAAATAAGACATAAACGACTATGTAAAACTTCAGATTGTAAGTAATATGTGGAGAAATCCAGGGTTGAGGCAATAACTACACATTTATGTTTAACTGTGGTTTATTGTCGTTGTTAATGTTTATCGTGATCGTTTGTTCACGGGGTTGATATTATAACCCGGGAATGGTCATCCTCTAAGTTATCTATCCAAATTAATCTCACAACTACATTGTTGAGCGTGGATGTGAGTCTTTAACTTGGATTCATTCATATATCTTTCCATTTTATTAACCAAGTGGGGGCGTTTAGGTATATTTCTATCCTAATAACAAATAATACTTCATACTTGCTAATTATAAACAAAAGATATGATCCACACCATTTACGTTCTTCATTTCGTCTCTTAACTCCTATGGTCAATTCATTTTGAGACTTAGATGTATCCTAAAGTTCATGACTCTTTAGAATAGTAATAATAAGAATGTAAGAACAACCACAAGACATGATAAGCAATCAAACCAACCACAATTCCATAATCAAGAATTCATGTTGTAGCCTCAACCCTAGAATGAGGGTGCTTAGCCACTCATACACTACTTTACGATTACAAAAGTGTTGTAGTTCATACAAGAATTAAGTAAAGATAAAGAAGAGAAAAATAACCCTAAGGCAGACTTCTCCTTGTGTTTTTCAATCCCAAAGTCGTTCCAAGGTGTTTACAATTGAAACCAAGTGTCCTATTTATAGTGTGAGACAAAATCTATTCGCCAGGAACGAAGTCCGTGACACGCTGCCGCCCTGTCTAGATGGCGTGTCACACCCATAACACGGCTCCCTTATAGAATTTGGAAGCTTGAAGCTTCCCACCTCCATGTCATGCTTCCCATCGTGGAGGTTAACTTCCGTGGCACGAGGGTGGGTCTTTTGATGTTCGTTTTGGCTCCTATATACTCTTTCCACCTTGCTTTGTGTCCCAATGGTTTGTAGCATGTTTGTAGGCTTTAATTAGCTTATATAACTCCTCCAAAGGTCTCCTACAAGAGATCACAACATAAATAAGTCCACACAACAAAATAAAGCGCGTACAAGTAAGCAAGAATAGGCATAGCTCAAGCTAGTAAAGCTAGTTTCCTCGTCTAAACTCTATTTGATTCTTTTAGCTTATTATTTGTTCCAAATTCTACCCAAACACTATAAACAAGCACGTTAGTTACAAAGTACACCCTTTACACACTAAATACCTCAATAGTGTATCAATTTATCCTCAAAACTAAGCTAAACGTGCGAGGATAACAACACTTAGGTGTATAAATATGCCAAAGATCAGGACCCTCTGGCACTAACTATGGAGAAATCTCAGGCTCCTGATCATATGCAGGCTCAGGTGATGGAACTTTAGCTTGGCCCAGAGATAATGATATTTCTTATGCCCGACTTCAACTTTAGGGTCGACCTCTACCTCTGCCCTGAGTTGGGGCCATAGCTGCTAGTGCGAGGGCCTCGCCCTCGACCACCGTGGCTCTCATCCTAACCATTTGAGAAAGAATGAAACAGACATTATTTAGAAGTTGATAGAAATCAAGAATGCATGATAGAAAATCAAAAGATGGAATATTTCCTAAGAATGTCCTGTATCCTCCCGATGATAAGATATAGACGTGATCATAAAAATCTGAGAGACTCTACTAGACACTTGCTCTTGTACCAATGATACCAGTGAACCTAGATCTCTGATACCAATCTATCACAGCCAAATTTCTCATGTTATGATGGCACCTACTGTACCCAACCAATATGTAGCTGAAACCCGAAATAGCAAGTTATAGGCTAATACAGGACACAACATAAGATTGGAAAAGCAAAGACACGATAGAGATAGTGTAAGCAGAAAATGTAATATAGTGGAAAAAAGGAGTAAGTTATATAGGAAATCCCCAAAACCTAGTATCAGTCAGTACAAAAGCTACTACAACATAAGGGGTACTAGATATATACAAAAATACATAGAAGTCTCCAAATATACAAAAAGGGGACTAATCCCAAAATATAAGGAGATAATTCAGCTCTGGACGCTAGAAGCTCACCCTAGTTCCCTGAATCAGCAACTCCATACTAGGATAGTGTCAGCAGTGATAACTCGTACTAGGGTATGCATCAGAAAAAAAGATACAGAAGTGTAGCATGAGTACCAAAACACACGGTACCCAGTAGGCATCATAGGCCGACTGAGCTTAAATAAGATAAAAGCATATAAAATATGCATATACTAAAAGGGAAAAGTAGAGGGAGTCAGTTTAAGGATATGTGTCATAACTAGACAATACCAAGGCAGAAAAATAATCAGCTGATCAAAATATAAAGTAAGTAAAGTAAAATATAGTGAAGTGAGGTAAAGCAGAAAGTCTAGCTACAACCTAACTGAGCCCCCATAAGCCCGGTAGGTACAACCAGCAAACAATAGACCTAGTCGGACCACTCATAAGCCCAGTGGATTCAAACAACAAAAAATAGTGACTAGCAATCATCCTAATAGGGAAAATGCAAGTGGAACCATGCCATGCAATGCCATATGATATGAACCAAGTGACAATAGTACCATATACTTCTTCTCCAGCCATAGCTTGCAAAGGTAAGACCCATGGAAGACTCGCAAATATCTCAATAACCGTGCCATGATAATAATTAGTGAAAACCACCTAGAGAACTTTCCCTCGGTCATGCAAGATTAAAAATACAAGTAAAACCACCCAAAACACTTTCCCTTGGACATGCAAGTTTAACCATAATAGAACTTGGAAAATGAACTATGTTTTCACAAGAAAGTCTTAAAAGTATCAAATATCCCTGTCTGAAATCTCTATCAACAATTGAATGCAGTAATGAAATCAAATCTTTCATATGCCATGATGGAACAGTCATAAGTCGAGGGCATAGATAAAACTTTACAACAATTATCATAATCAAGTCTAATTAACTCGCACTAAGGCAATCAAGTCCACAAGCTAAAGAAAAGGTCAGCATTCTAAAATAGCACCTAGAAGAACTGAACGCTTAACACCCTTCTAGAGGAACTTACTCTAAGGCAACAACTATTCAAAATCAAAACTAACGCGGATAATTCATACTAAAATCGCTACAAATAAAAACAAACCAAAAGAAATTTAAGGAATAAGTATACTAACCTGGGGTCCAGCATTTCTAATGCATACAGCCTCGAGCCCACAAAAATATAAATACGAAGGAACAATACAAAAGTAAAATAATTTAGCGGAAACTATAAACGAGATCCTAACCTACCTCAAAAACTACCAAAACTTCCATACAATGGACATCTAAATTAACCACCCCATACCCCAAGATGAATAACCAAGCTAAGGCAAGCAATTTCTATCACAAAAGGCTCTACAATGACTACGCTAAGACCTACAGGAACAAGCAAGGGTAAACTAAAGATCCCAATCCTGATTCTAAGTTAAAGACTCTAAATTGACTACGAGAATCAAATTCCTTTAAGATCAACTATTCAATCCAAAAAAATCCCACCGACAATGAGCACAAACCATACAATCACCTTAAAAGAGCTAAGTGTAAAAGTATGTAAGTCGTAGCCTACCTGGAAGCCAATCACATGTGCTTGCACCCACTAGAGCAAAACTTTTCCTTTCTGGGAAGCCTCCGAATGATGCCACACTATCATAATGATAATCTACTTGTTAAAATATGAATAACGGTGCCCATATTGAAATTTAATAATTCAAGTCAAAAGTCAGGTGAAAAATCACCCGTAGGGCGCGCATGCGAATTCTAAAAACAAAATTGGGGAAATGTCCCTCATGGGACAAGGATTGCATGCCTAAAATATTGAGCAAAACAGGCTTAAAATCGAGCCTAAATCAGCCCCCAACCCCAAGAAAAATTCAAGAATTAACTAAAGAAAATTTATGGGATTAAAGGTCGAAAACTTACAATTAGACAACTGAAAAATGATCATGGATAAGGAAAATAGCACCCCAACACTATACTGTGATCCCACACTGAGTTTGGGTGAAGAAGTTCACTAACAATGAAGGATTTTTGGGTTTGAATGATTTAAAATGAAGAAGGAACAAACATATATACTGCGAGGCATTTGGCCTTTGCGGACATGGGCGAATGAGTCATTGCCCCTTCTCCGACCCTGACTGCCCAACCTGAGAGCGGACAACTAATGCATTCCACTTATTGAACAGGGTTCTATGGTTGGTCCGTGACCCCTGGATGGCGAAGGTGTACTTGGGGTGATCTCGTAGTTCCTACGGGGTGGAGATGATGGGGTCGGTCCATGGATTTTCCTTCTTTTTCTTTTGCCGCATTTCGCTCAAACGGTTGAAGGGAGATAGTTCATCAAGCTGTTCGCAAGGACCAACTTGATCCTCTTCCCAAGAGATCTCAGATGAGGGGACCCTGGGAGAGCCGCTGACTCCAACTACCATCCATGTATGATCCATACTAGATCTGACCAACTTCCCAAAGGCAGGACACCGCATACGTGAGCCCATAGAGGTAGACTAGTCCATGCACACGCAAAGGCCAAAGAGAGGTGGGACCAGGTGAACCTTCATCATGTACACAATGGGGCCACTGTATAGGCAGTCTCGCGTAGGTAGACAACCCTTGTGTACATGAAGGGTTAGGTATACTACACTAGTTGCAGCAAGAAAACAAACAACATCAACACTCAAAAATACCATAATGACCAGGTTCATCGTTACGGGTATACTTTTTGTTCCAAGTTTCAAGTTAGAAATTTTCCGGGTTTGGGAGTTGAAAATTCTGGGCTAGGCTAGTCTCAGCTGATTTTAGGGTGAGGTATGGTCTAAGTCAATATGGGTAAGGATTGGGTAACATGTCTTGAGTCCAGCTAGTTTTCCATTTATCTAAGACATAAGGGAGTCCAATGGACTTTTCAGAATTGAATTTAGGTAAGTAGAACTCTCACTATGAAGGTTGACGTGAAGGGGTTATTCTAGAACGTCAGTAAATTAAGTGTTTTGTAAAATGAGAATTTTTGGGGGACTTTATGACTTTTTGTCCCGTGTCAACCGCTAGGTCAGTTGAGACACCGCTGTAGCAACCTTCACTATAGCAGAGAAAATATCGCTATAGCAGAAGTCAACGTCAGTCAGCACCGCTATAGCAGATGGTTTTGCAATGGCAGTACCTATATAGCAGAGCATGGTCCACTATATCAGAGCATATCAGGATTTAATATAGAAACTTCCCCAAAATGTTTAGTTTTCATCAAGGACGTTTTGGGAGAAGGGCAAGGCAATTTTAGGCAATTTTCCTCCATTTTCCATTGTTTTTCATCCCAAAGGTAAGGATTCTACTCCCTTAACTTTATGTTACCTTTTCTACAAAGTAGAATTGTTAGTTAGGGACTTGGGGGAAGGTTTTGAATGACCTAGGGATGGTAGAATCCAGAAAAAGAGGGGATTTTAGGGTGCTAGAGTTCTTGGGTCTTGTTTATTGGTTATGGGTTATGATCACTTAGCCATAATTCTCTAAATGTATCCGTAAAATGATTAACTTAGGTGAATATATGGTGGGAAAGCCTGGGAATGGGTGGGATGATCATAGTTTGGCCTGGGGATTAGGATTTTTGCATAATCCGGGTGTTTAGGCCAATGAATTAACTATAGTTCTTGTATAATTGTTTCTAGAACAAGAACAAGCAAGGGATCCTGAGAAGGGGAAAGCTCCGGTTTTATAGAGCTTTGAGTAATTCGAGGTAGGTGATAGTTATTGATTTCTAATATGCATTATGTGTTCACGTACTATTTCGCAGTAGTGTATGAGTTGCATGTTAAGGGATTGAATTGTGAATGTCTAATTCACCAGTAATCAGTCTTGTGAAATGATCTTGTTTTGTTTGTTGGTTGGTTTTACAAGTATGATTGTTCATTGGTTGTGATTGATTGGACTTGGTATGACATTCGGTTAGCTTGGGTACCATGCCTGGTACGAGAATTACTAATGGTTGGCTCGGGTACCACGTCTGGTACAAGTATAGTAACTGTTGTCTCGGGTATCATGCCTGGTATAGGAATTCATAATGGTTGGCTCGGGTACAGCACCTGGTACTGGTTGTTTTAATTGCATTATTGTATTCTTTCTATGGTCCCATTAGTAGACCAGGTTGTATTCTTGAATTGTGAATTCTACATATGGTCCATGAGAGGCTGGGTGATTTTATTTAAATGTAATGCAGGTCTTAGTGTAGACCGGGATTGAATGTCTAACACCTAGGTGATGTTAGGGGGATCCTTAGTGGGTCTGGGCTATGTGAAAAGGGTATATGTTGTTATCTTTGGGTGTGGTCAATGGTTGCTATTTGGTTCATGTGTTGATAAGCTAAGGGGTCAATGGTTGCTTTTTGGTTCATGTGTTAATAACCTAAGGGAGGGACTTATAATCTGGTTATTTGTTGACTTACTACATGTTTATTGTACCTTACTATGTTATGGCTTACTGTTCATATTATGTTTATTGGAGCTGGCCGATGATCCTATCAGTATACGGTGTTTGTGTACTGATTCTTTACTTGCTTTTATTTTTATGAGTACAGGCAATCTTCTGATGGCTGACACGCGACCTCACATGTAGTCCCAGTGTTTTCAGACATCAAGGGTCAGCTGCTTCGATCGATCTACCTTGGTTTCTTTCTGTTAGTTGTAGCCCACTTGTTTCAAGCTTAGACCTTGCCTATTTTTGGGTTGCATCCCTGTATTCTAGAAAGTTTTGGTAGAATGTTTTGGTTCGGTGACTTTCAGATTCTAGGGGTAGATTTCCGCAGGTTGTTTAGTTGTTTTGATATTAAAATGATAGTTTATTTATTGCACATTGGTTTTTGAGTTGTTAGATTATGCTAAGTGTTGGGTTTCATTGGTTCGCTCATCCAGGGGGAGGGGGGTCAGGTGGGTGTCATTCATAATGGTCTGGTTCATGACAAAGATGGTATCAGAGCCTTAGGTTTGTTGATCTCATAGTACCAAAATAGGTCTAGTAGAGTCTTGTGGAACGGTATGGAGACGTCTATACTTTTCTTCAAGAGGTAATAGGACTTTAGGGAACTATCTCTTCTTTCTTCCTTTGTGCTATAACTTTATTCCAATTGGTATCGGGTGATACAAATTGGTATCTGACTTTGTTCACTCTTCTATCCCTAGATGGTTAACACAAGAAACAATGAAGCAAGAGCAGTGGTCCTTGCAGCGGGCCCGACTGTCAAAGGTGAGGTAGGGGCCGGAGCAGGGGCTGAGGTAGAGCAACACCCACAAGGGGTGGAGCTCAGGCAGCTACAGGAGCACGTGAGGCGACCCCTCCCTCACCCCAGGATCAGGTTGAGGAGGAAGTTGAGGTCCTTGTTGAGGAGGGCACAGTGCAGGTGGAAGCATCACCGGCTGGAGGTGCATGCCTTCCCCCTATCACGCCCGAAACATTTCAGCAAATGTGGTCCTTCCTGAGTGGGATGGTTAGTACTGGAGCCAACCCCACGGGGACTGCAGATCAGGTTCCGGGTACTCAGCCAACTACCACTAAATCTCCTAGAATGGATGCGGCACCGGGCACATATGACTTCTTCAGACCAATGCTAGGCCCGATCATAACAGGGAATGAGCATGAGATGCTGACCAAGTTCCTTAACCTGAAGCCTCCTAAATTTCAAGGTACTGAAAAGGAAGATGCTTATGAGTTCATATTGGACTGTTATGAGAGGTTGCACAAGTTGGGCATTGTTCCACAGCATGGGGTTGAGTTTGCCACTTTTCAGCTCCAGGGTGATGCTAAGCAGTGGTGGAGGTCTCATGTGGAATGTCGGTCATCTATTTTTCTCCACTGACTTGGGAGAAGTTTCATGATCTCTTCTTAGAGAAATAAGTGCCTCGTACTTTGAGAGATCACAAAAAGAATGAGTTTCTGGCTCTGGAACAGGGTAACATATCGGTCTCTTTTTATGAGGCTAAGTTTCATTTGTTGTCTCATTTTGCTACACAGTTGTTAGGTTCTGAGGAGGAGAGGATTTGGTTATTTCTGAAGGTCTTGAATACTGATTTGCAGGTGTTATATGTGCACATGACTTCAGCAGGGACGGGCTTCAATGAGGAGGTAACAGATTATGTTAAGAAGTTAGAAGGGGTCAAGCAAGTTGTGTAGGCTAAAGTGTTATCCAGGAAGCCCCAAAATGATGGAAACTTCAGTGGCTCGTACTCCAAGGACCACAATCAACAGGTGTACTCTACTCATCCTATTCATTCAGCTCTGCCAGCTGCAACAGGTGGTCGTCCAGGAGCTAATTAGAAGTTTTCAGCTCCTAGGGGCCAGGGAGCTTATTACTCATCTACCAGCAGGCCTTCACTTGATCGTGGTTGTTTCCATTGTGGTGATCTGGGCCACTTTAAGAGGGAGTGCCCTCATAGACAGATGGGTACTCAGGCTCAACAACAGTCTAAGGTTGTGGTTCCAGAAGGTAGAGGTGGTCATGCTAGAGGTCGTCCATAGGGTGGGTGAGGTAACTTCCTGGGAGGTCAGGGAGACAGAGGTAATGGTGGCATGGGCAAGGGTGTGGTGCAGCCAGCCAAGGAAGTTTCTCCAATTTATTACCGGGCTCAGTGTTATGCTTTTCTAGGGAGGTCTGAGGTGGAGGCATCAGATGCAGTGATCACAGGTACAATTCTAGTTTATGATAGGATGGCTAC
The DNA here is from genome assembly GCA_003996215.1 of Jaltomata sinuosa. NCBI lineage: Eukaryota > Viridiplantae > Streptophyta > Magnoliopsida > Solanales > Solanaceae > Jaltomata > Jaltomata sinuosa. The sequence continues at coordinate 22,530 of QJPP01005325.1, read as the reverse complement.
TATGCTTTTTGACCTAGGTTCTACATACTCTTATGTTTTTGTGAAATTTGGTTTGGTTCTGGACTTGATTTGTGAAATCCTTAATTTCCCTATCCATATTTCTACCCCGGTTGGAGAGTCTATGATTGTGACTCATGTGTATCGTGCTTGTTTTGTGGTATTTGTGGGTTGCTGACTTGGATAGACTTGGTTATTTTGGATATGGTAGACTTCAATGTTATTTTGGGCATGATATGGTTAACCCCCTATCATGTTGTATTAAACTGTAACACTAAGACTGTGACTCTAGATATTCTGGGTAAGGATAGGCTAGAGTGGGAAGGTGTGTATAGGCCTAAGCCAGTTAAAATCATATCATTTATTTGGGCTAGAAAGATAGTGGGGAGAGGGTGTTTGGTCTTTTTGGCTCATCTCTGAGATGATTGTGTGGAGTCCCCATCTATTGAGTCGGTTCCAATTGTTTCAGAGTTTCAGGAGGTATTTTCGATGGATTTGCCTGGTATGCCTCCGGAAAGGGATATGGATTTTTGTATTTACTTAGATCCGAGCACTTATCCAATTTCTATTCCTCCATACCGTATGGATCCAGTAGAGTTAAGGGAACTTAAGACTCAGATTCTGGAACTCCTAGATAAGGGGTTTATCCATCCCAGTGCTTCACCTTGGGGTGCTCCGGTCTTGTTTGTGAAAAGAAGGATGGTAGTATGTGGATGTGCATAGACTACAGGCAGTTGAACAAGGTTACCATCCGGAATAAGTACCCTTTATCCCGTATATATGATCTTTTTTACCAGTTACAGGGTGCATTTGTGTTCTCGAAAATTGACTTAAGGTCGGGGTATCATTAGTTAAAGATTAGGCTCGAGGACATTCATAAGACGGTTTTTTAGACTCGGTATAGGCACTATGAGTTTCTAGTGATGTCATTTGGGGTGACAAATGCATCGACAACATTCATGAGGTTTATAAATGGGGTGTTTAATTCTTATTTGGATTATTTCGTCATTGTTTTTATTGGTGACATTTTGATCTACTCTAAGAGTAGGGAGGAGCATGTTGAACATCTCCGTATTGTATTGGAAATATTGAGGCACCAGATACTTTATGCAAAGTTCTCTAAGGGTGAATTTTGGTTGACTTCAGTCACATTATTAGGGCATGTGGTGTCAAAAATGAGGGTGATGGTAGACCCTCAGAAGATTGAGGCAGTCAAGAATTGGGTTCGGCCTAGCTCTGTGACTGAGGTGAAGAGTTTTATGGGACTTGCAGGTTACTATCGTAGATTTTTCAAGGATTTTGCATCCATTGCTACTCACTTGACAAGGTTGACTTAGAAAGAGGTACTGTTCATGTGGTCCGACAAGTGTGAGGAGAGCTTCAAAAATCTCAAGACACTTCTGACCATGGCTCCCATTTTGTCTTTGCTGGTTGAAGGTAAGGACTTTATTGTTTATTGTGATGCTTCACATTCGGGTTTGGATGTTGTGTTAATGCATGATAGGAATGTGATCGCCTATGCATCTAAGCAGTTGAAGGTTCATGAGAGGAATTATCCAACCCACGACTTGGAGTTGGAAGTGGTGGTGTTTGCGCTCAAGATTTTGAGTCACTATCTCTATGGTGTCAAGTGTGAGGTATTCACTGATCATTGTAGTCTGCAGCATACTTTTACTCAGAAGGACTTGAATCTGAGGTAGAGGAGGTGGATGGAGTTATTGAAGGATTATGATGTGACCATTAAGTACCATCCGGGTAAGGCCAATGTGGTGGCAGATGCATTGAGCCAGAAGACAGTCGGCATGGGTCGTTTGGCTTTTGTGGGAGTGGCCAAAAGACCAGTGGCAAGGGATATTCAGGCATTAGAATCTAAATCCATGCACCTGGGTATCTCAGAACAGGGTGGAGTGTTGGCCAGTATTAAGGTTGAATCCACATTCATAGAGGAGATAAAGGCCAAGCAGCTCCAGGATTCGCAGTTGCGCAAGCTACGAAGCAAGGTAATATCTGAAGCGTCCAGGGATGCCACGTTGGATGCTGGCGGGGTGTTGAATTTCAGAGAGAGGATTTGTGTACCTCGGGTTGATGACATAATTCAGAAGGTATTGGCAGAGGCTCATGGTTCGCGGTATTTAATTCATCCAGGTGTAACCAAGATGTACAGAAATTTAAGTGTACTTTATTGGTGGCCTGGGATGAAAAGGTACATAGCTGATTTCATGTCCAAATGTCAGAACTATCAGCAGGTCAAATATGATCACCAAAGGCCTGCATGACTACTTCAGAGGATGCCCATTCCCGACTGGACGTGGGAAAGGATAGCCATGAATTTCGTGGTGGGTCTTCCAAGGACCTTGGAAAAGTATGACTGGATTTGGGTCATTGTAGACATGCTGACCAAGTCAGCTCATTTTATTCCAATCAGGGTGGACAACAACTCACAGCAGTTGGCTAAGATATATGTGTAGGAGATTGTGAGATTTCATGAGGTACCACTGTCCATCATTTCGGACAGGGGTATATAGTTTACTTCTAAGTTTTGGGGTAAGTTACATGAAGAGTTGGACACTCAACTCACTTTCAGTACAACCTTTCATCCTCAGACTGACGGTCAGTCGAAGAGAACAATCCAAGTGTTGGAGGATATGTTGAGAGCATGTGTGATTGACTTTGGAGGTCATTGGATGTAATGACTCTTCCGGTCATTTCCACGTATACGTTTTTCTTGTACCGTTAGAGCTTGTTTGTAGCAGCCCCAAGCCATTTAAGGCTTACCGGGACCGGTATTTTAGTGCCGGGTCCATGTTTTTGGTCGTATGATAAGTTTTGAAGTCAAGCAAGTCGGCAAAAGTTATCGTAAGTTTCCTTAATAAATTTTCTAAACTTTGGGTAAAAAGTCTCAGAGCTTTTCTCTCAATATATAAAGGGTTAGAAGTCCCACAAAATACCAAATCGAAGGTCTACAAGTCTAGTTTCCAACGCACAAAACCTCACATCCAACTGATCTCGGAGTAAAGAGTTATGACTATTTTACCGTGGACTGTCTGGCAGAAACTGGGTCGTGAACCGGGTCGCGAACTGGGTCCGGTCAAAATCGATTTAAAGCCTCAACTTCACGTTTTTAAATGCCATTTCAGTTCTGAAACAGTGAGAAAACATAAGGGAGGGTTCCAAGAGAGTTCTTGAGTATCAAAATCGTGCGATGGTGAATTGCGAACCTAAATTTAAGAATTTTATTAGCATCGCGCGTATATTTGAAAATATTTTATTTTTAAGTTATATTTTTTTATTACTTTTTTTTAAAGTATTTTAAAGGTCTATGAAAGATACTTTTATTATGATATAATTGTGTATGTACTTATTTTACAAGGTTTGTATACATTGTAATATTTTAACGGAGATAGTAAATTTAGTTAAGTTGAAAATTATTATTATAATATAGTATGTTTTATTTGAAATAATTTTCTATTAATTATGGTATATTCAAAAAGTTATATATATTTTACCACGAATATATGCAATACCCGAGTATATATATAACGGGATAAAATACTTTGGTGTGACACCCCACTTACACGTGGAGCTGTGGCAAATGACTAATAGTGGTGAGTATTACATATGTGGTGTAGTTATCTGTTAGTATATTTACTATGTAATTAACTTAAGCATTAGAAAGAAAATAAGTTCCTTTGTATTTATCTGAATTAGTTTCTAAATCACATTTTGGATATTCCTTCATGAGGTTTCTTTGTACTGTTAACATGCTTCATATAAATATATGTACACATATGTTAAAGAAGATTTATTGTGGCGCTATATTTTGATCTTCGGAAGAAAATTAATTATCTACGTCAAGTTATTCAAGCCCGAGTTCGAGTTTGATTTCGTGTTGGAGCTTTTTCGGAGAGGTTCAAGCTTGTCATCGGACGACAGGTAGGTTAAGGTTTATTTTCCCTAGACTCCGCATATATAGGATAAAATTGTATTAATGGGCATCCTTGGGTTGGTTTATTAGGTTGGTACCACAGACCTCGACCGCTTTATTCATGTTCTCCTACTTTTGTTCCTCCGTTGCTTGTAGTACTTGCCGATATATTTTATTTACCCTTTGGTCCCGTGAGACCTTTTTGACTCTGGAACATAGAAGGTGGGATCTTGGGAATGTCCGCGAGTTCCGGGCATAGAATTATCCTTCTAGGCTGGTTATGCTTGCTGAGTAGTTGTGGGCCTGTGCAGGGTCGATAGGTTGATTGTGGGCTGCTGGGCAGCTATTGTGTGTGATCATACCATTTCCATGCATATAAAGAGGTTTTACCCATGTTTTACTATGGTTTGGGCTTCGGGCCTACTGACACTATTTTCTAAACCTTGCCTGGCCCCGGGGGCCCGTTTTTGATGAAAATGAATTGGAAATGGTTTGATTTAACTTGTGAATATTCTTGGGTAAAAGAAAGTAAAATTATGATTTAAATCATCAGTTTTACGATTAACTCTATACTCGGCAGGGCCGGGGTGCTAGTTGAGTTTTCTTGCTACTTGAGATGATTTTTAGCCTCGGTCGGACCGAGCACCTAAGATGACTTTCTACTGTTTAGACCCGGTTATGCCCGGGCACCCTTGGAGGGGTTTTTGAGATATTTTCCTACTACTTTAGTCCTGGACAGGGTCTGGGCATGCATATTAGAGACTGGGTCTCTATCTTGAAACTGGACTTGCTTCTGGACGACATGTTTTGATACTGAGTTTTAGTATGGGGTCAGGGACCTCCATGGACCTTGCCATCCGAGCCTGGGGTTGTGGGCTGCGTGTGCCAGAGGAAGGGTATACGGTGGAGTAGAGGTATACGGGCAGTGTCCTTCCATGGAACCTACCTGCTGGGCCGGATCGGCACCGGAGGAGGTACATACAGGGATACCATTTCACTTAAGATCTTCATGCATAATATCATTCATTGTTTGAGGCTCCACCCTTGTTTGTCATTTGTTGATTGTATGCTCCGATAGTATGGGATGCCGGAGGGTTTGTTTTCACTTGTTTGTGTTCCTCGGTTGTATGGGAGGCCGGGGGACTGTAGGTAGACTCTTGCTATTTACTTGTAGAATTGTTCCCCATTACGGTTAAGTATGAAATTGGTTCCTGCTAGACTGTTAGTTCTGGATTTGAGATTGATATGATTAGTTGAGTTTGATTCATGTCTCTGAGCAGGCCTATCATTACTCTTTCCCTCTTCTTACACTTGAGGTTACCGGTATACCATCCATTTCGTAAACTTATTATGTATACACTGTTATTGCAAGGACCCCAGGTGCGTGTTTCTTACTTTCACCTGTGCCTATGGTGTGTATATTCTGCTTGCTGGCCTCACATGTGGTTCTGTTGACTTCCCTCTGGGATAGTTTCTGTGTACCTTTTTCGTTGATTTCTGTGACTACTTGCTTCTGTTCTGTCTGCTACTACGCTTTTATCTTCTATGTGCCCAGTCGGCCTATGATACCTACTGGGTACCTTATGCTTCGCATTTGGTGCTCACCCTACCCCCTGCATCTTTGGATGCAGATCCTAGCGTGGGCCATCGCCGTTAGATCGCTGTAAGTCGTGCTTGGAGATCTGTTGGGGATTACTTCAGACTGAGGGTGAGCTCTTGGCGATCGGAGCTTATCTTTAGTTTATCTTTTGCTTCATGTACTCTATTACCATTCAGAGACATCTGCATATATTGTTTTGGATCGTTTGCACTCCATGTATGTAGTTTTGGCTCTATACTATGATACCAGGTCTTGGGGTTTGGTTTAGTTTCCGCATATGTATATATATATTCCTATTATCTATTCTCTTCATCTTGTTCCCTTACTTTTGCTTATTAAACTACTCTCCCGCTTATTTGTTAGATAGTAGCCCATTACTAACTGTCCTGGGCTACGGGAATTGGTTCGCCTACTAGGGGGGTTATAGGTGCCATCATGACCGAGAAATCGGGTCGTGACATTGGAACCAGTTCCTGCCATTGTGTGAGTTCTCATACAACAACATTTACTACTCTAGTATCGACATGGCACCATTCGAGGCACTGTATGGTAGGGAATGTTAATCACCCATAGGGTGGTTTGAGGCAGGCGATGTGAAGCCTCTGGGTTTAGACTTGGTAAGGGATGCACAGGAAAAGGTAAGGAGCATTCAGACCAAGTTGCTAGAAGCTTAGAGCAGGCAGAAGGAATATGCGGATCGCAAGGTAAGAGATATGGACTTTTAGGTTGGTGAACAAGTATTATTGAAAGTGTCACCAATGAAAGGGGTTATGAATTTCGGTAAAAGGGCAAGCTCAGCCCCTGGTTTATTGGTCCATTTAAAGTTCTTGAAATTATGGGGCTAGTGGCTTACAGGTTAGCCCTACCACCTAGTTTGTCGAGTGTCCATCTGGCATTTGATGTTCCCATGCTGAAGTAGTACCATGGGTATGGAGGTTACATTATCAAGTGGGATGAAGTATTACTGGATAAGGACCTTCATTAAGAACAACCAATTGTGATATTTGATCGGGATGTCCAAAAATTGAGGACGAAGGTGATCAGTATGGTAAAAGTTCGGTGGAAGCATCATCCGATTAAGGAAGCAACTTGGGAAATAGAGAAGGACATGCGGGACAAGAATCCTCACTTGTTTGAGGATCCAGGTACTACTATTTCCCTCTTTATTTCGTATTTTTGGGTTTGATCATTTGGGGATGAACAATGGGTAATTGGTATCTATTGTAATGACTGGGTTCGTCATTACAAGTAGACTTTTCCTGCCAAGTTTCAAGTTAGAAAACTTTCGGGTTTGGGAGTGGAAAATTCTAGGCTAGGCTAGTCTTAGCCAGTTTTGGAGTGAGGTATGGTCTAGGTCAATCCGGGTGAGAATTGGGTAACGTATCTTGAGTCTAGCTAGTTTTCCGTTTAGCTAAGACATAAGGGAGTCCAGGGGACTTTTCAGAATTTAATTCGGGAAAGTAGAACTCTCGGTAAGTAGGTTGACGTGAAGGGGTTGTTTCAGAACATCAGGAAATTATGTGTGTTGTAAAATTGGCATTTTTGGGGGAATTTACAACTTTGTATCCCATGTCAACTGCCCTAGAGGTTGACACACCTCTATAGCGACCTCCGCTATAGCGGAGAAAATACCACTATAGCGAAAGTCAACGTCGGTCAGCACCGCTATACCAGATGGTTCTGCTATAGCGATACCACTATAGCGGAGCATGTTGGCATTTAATGCAGTAACTTCCCCAAAACATTCAGTTTTCATCAAGGATGTTTTGGGGGAAGGGAAAGGCAATTCTAGGCGATTTTCCTCCATTTTCCATCATTTTTCATCCCAAAGGTAAGAATTCTACTCCCTTAACTTTATGGTACCTTCCTTACAGAGTAGAATTGCTAGTTAGGGACTTGGGGGGAAGTTTTGAATGATCTAAGGATGGTATAATTCGGGGAAAGAGGGGATTCTAGAGTGCTAGAGTTCTTGGGTCTTGTTTATTGTTGATGGGTTATGATCACTTAGCCATAATTCTCTAAATGTATCCGTAAAATGATGAACATAGGTGAATTTGTGGTGGAAAAGCCCGGAAATTGGTGGGACGATCATAGTTTTTCCTGGGGATTGGGATTTTTGCATAATCCGGGTGTTTAGGCCAGTGAATTGACTATAGTTCTTGTATAATTGTTTCTAGACCAAGAACAAGCAAGGGATCCTGAGAAGGGGAAAGCTCCGGTTCAATAGAGATTTGAGTAATTCGAGGTAGGTGATGGTTGTTGATTTCTAATATGCATTATGTGTTCATTTACTATTTCATAGTAGTGTATGAGTTGCATGTTTAGGGAATGAATTGTGAATGTCTAGTTGTCCGGTAATCAGTCTTGTGAAATGATCTTACTTTGTTTGCTGGTTGGTTTTACAAGTATGATTGTTCATTGATTGTGATTGATTGGACTTGGTATGACATTCGATTGGCTCGGGTACCATGCCTCGTACGTAAATTACTAACGGTTGGCTCGGGTACCATTGTACAGTTATACTAATGGTTGGCTCGGGTACCACGCCTGGTACGAGAATTCATAATGGTTAGCTTTAATTGCATTATTGTATTTTTTTGATGGTTTTATGAGTGGACCGAGTTGTATTCTTGAATTGTGAATTCTGCATATGGTCCATGAGAGGCCGGGTGATTTTATTTAAATGTGAGATTGGTGTTAGTATAGACGGGATTGCATGTCTAACACCTAGGTGATGTTAGGGGGATCCTTGGTGGGTTCGGGCAATGTGAAAAGGGTAGATGTTGTTGTCTTTTGGTGTGGTCAATGGTTGCTATTTGGTTCATGTGTTAATAAGCTAAGGGTCAATGGTTGCTATTTGGTTCATGTGTTAATAAACTAAGGGAGAGACTTATAATCTGGTTATTTGTTGACTTACTACATGTTTCTTGTACCTTACTATGTTATGGTTTACTTTTCATATTATGTTTATTGGAGCTGGACAATGATCCTACCAGTATACAGTGTTTGTGTACTGATTTTGCACTTGCTTTTATTTTTGTAAGTAGAGGCAATCTTTTGGCGGCTGACACGCGACCTCACCTATAGTCCCAGCGTTTTCAAACATCAAGGGTGAGCTGCTTCGATCGAGCTACCTTGGTTTCTTTCTGTTAGTTGTAGCCTACTTGTTTCGGGCTTAGCCCTTGCCTATTCTGGGGTTGCATCCCCGTATTCTAGACAGTTTTGGTAGAATGTTTTGGTTTGGTGACTTTCAGATTCTAGGGGTAGATTTTCGCAGGTTATTTAGTTGTTTTGATATTGAAATTATAGTTTATTTATTGCACATTGGTTTTTGAGCTGTTAGATTATGCTAAGTGTTGGGTTTCATTGGTTCGCTCATCCGGGAGGGTCGGGTGGGTGCCACTCATGATGGTCTGGGTCGTGACAAATACCCTACCAAAAATGGCATTCCGAACTCAATGAAATCGATAAAATTCCCAATGGAAATCAATTTAATGAAAAATGGGCCCCATGCCTAAGAATCAACTTGTTACCAAAAGGAACCCAATAGCACAAAATGAGTCTAAAACCTTCGGGACCCAAACCAAAAGTCCCTCTAGCCCAAAGTCAATGTTTTAGAGCTAACAACGCTGATAGAATTCTCATCCGAAGTCGTCTTCTCCAAATATTGGCCAAAGTCAACTCTTTCAACTTTAAGAGTTTCAAAATAGGGAAATGGGCTTAAAACACAAATGAACCATCTGAGAACCGAATCATCAATCCTGGCAAGTCATAAATGACCTATAGACGCAGGAGGAAAGCTCGAAGCACAGAAAATGCACAAAAACAGAGAAAATGACCTTGAGGGTCATTACAACTATCTAGGCTCTCAGACTTATTTCCCTCAAATACATTCAGTGCCCAAGACACTATCACACTTAGCCATTCAGCTCACTGATCACTTCATGTTCATCTAGCCTATTTATACAAGCATAACAGAAAAACACATAGAATTCAAACACGTCTGAAGACCAACCACAAGTTACACAGCTCTACCACAAAGCATGAAATTAAGTGAGTCTTAACTCCAATTCAACCATAACCTACCTCGAGTGAAGAATCAACACCCGCAAGCTATTTCACAATGGTCTTGCCTCCCTTTAACACCTCGGAGTGATGAACGTCTATAAACAACAATAATATAGGAGTAATTAATCATCTACCCTTTATTTTAGTCTTTGCGAATCAAACCCAACAATTTTACCCATTAAACGAGGTTCTTAGCATTCCCCAAGGGTTAATAAATCATTAATTAGCCCTATCACATTCATAGAATCATTAACCAAAGGTTTCTACTCAAGTTCATGCCCTTTTATTTAATTTTATGCCTAAAGGTCTCGCCTTTATGGAAGCCAAGGTTCCCCACTAACTTTAATCAAGTTAAACACAATCAATTTCATGCTAGGAGATCAAATTATACACCCTAGGATCAATTCTAAGTGATTTCATACTTACCCATTGGGTTCTTCCCTAAGTTCATACATCTAGGGCTTAAAAGCAAGGAATCCACCATTAATCCTTCCCCCCAAGGTCTAAGGAGGAGTAACAATCAATAAATAAAGATTTCTACGGATTACTACCTCAAACAATGAAGATTTTCCTAGTTTTATTTTATAATCCACTTCTTGGAGCTCTAGAAATGAATAGAATAACGAGGGAAATAACTCAGAAAATTGCAGGCTGCCTAGGTATACTGTCTCATTTCCTCGTCATGATGGATGCTTCCTTCGTTGTGATAGGTCATCGCTATGAGGATTGTTGACCATGATGGACCATCAAGCGTCCTCTCATCACGGTGAAGGGAAGTTTCCAAAACACTGTTATTCGCTCCCAGACCCTTATTTCACAACACACATTATTTTATAGACATCACGAATTATTCCCAACGTGACAACTATCATATATCCAGAGTTCTATGACTCGGATTCTTGTCCCAAAACTTCCTGCGGGACTCTACGATAGTTGGCTATCCAAAAATATACACCACACTACCACACAACATCACACGAAGCACGAATATCCTCTAAGGCAGAATACTTTATATTTTTATCGAAGCTCTCCCTAGCCTGCGATTTTCATTTCTCACCTTAGGAACTTTTCTATCTTGGTACTTATGCTTTATTTCAACGTAATGATGGAACATCTCTTTACAAGAACCCATTAAACACTCTTTGTATCGTTCTATATTTAAAGTAATTAATTTTTACACACATCTCGCGCATATTTATTACCTTTCTATTTTTATATTTATAATACTTCATAAGTTTAGTATATATGATATCTAAATATATTATTTTCTTTGTTTATTGAAAAATTAATTTTCTCATCTTCTAGTTATGTCTAGGTAACCAGTTTGTATGCATGTGTCTTGCACGTGTATAACATATATACTAGTTATTACCAAAGCTACTTTAAATATAGTTTGAAAGTCTTTTTAGCAAAGTTATCAGTCAGGACATCTAGATTTTAAGCACGTGTTTTGCATGTATATCACATATATATCAGTTACTACAAGTTACTTTAATCATAATTTTAAAATCTTTTAGCAAAATTATTTATCATTGAAATATTATTTTGAACTTATCATAGCAAAAGCGTAACACACATAAGATGAAAGGTGAAAATAAAATAATGAGTAGCCTATATATTCTCTTCACATTTTACAAAATTATATTGAATAGTTGGTACATTTCTCTAGCTTTCTCAATTTAGAGAAAAAATATTGTCATTCATATTTCAAATATGCATGATGTAAAATTTTCTCCTCCTACATTTTTAATGCCTTGTCGTATACTACTTCAATGCCCTTTATGATATGGAATATTTCGTACTCATTTAAAATTCACGAATCATGTACAAACTCACATGTCATCATTAGAGAAAAATGTAATCCTATGTTCTCATATAGATGTATCCAATATTTTTTTCAGGACATATACTATCAGTTCAGCATGCACTCATACAAAATGCGAGTTTCACAAAAAAATTCAAGAGTTATTATCCTGTCAGCTTCTCTTTGAGTTATAACCTCCCTATCAAAAGTGGAAGAGGACCTCCAATTGATAGGAACAAATAAAAAAAAAAGAAAAAGAGGATGGAGTTTAAAATTAACCTTTAAATATTCAATGGGACGATTAATAATTTTACAAGATCATTAATATTTAATGTAACTGTAATTCCCCGAACTTGATACGCGTGCAACTCGTAAACGCGAAGGAATCGTTATGAACCAAGAGGATAAGGTTGTGAATGGATAATTATATAAAGGGACACTTATATTAAGCCACTTGAAGTGTTAGACCAATGTTAGAGATCAAAGGGAGACTTGAAACAAAAGTTCAAGTTGAAGGGTTCACTACGGTAGACTATTTCAAACAAGCTCGTATAAGGTCTGATTTGTAACGGGTATATCTCCCAATATAAAAGGATTTAGAGGTCCTATAAAGTACCAAATTAATGGTAGTTGAGTCTAGTTTCCAGCAATAAACCTCTCATCCATACTAGTTTGGAGTAAAAATGTCACGACCCGATTTCTCGGTCATGATGGCACCTACAACCCCCCAGTAGGCGAACCAATTCCCGTAGCCCAGGACAGTTAGTAATGGGCTACTATCTAACAAATAAGCGGTTAGAATAGATAACAGGAGTATATATATATACATATGCGGAAACTAAATCAAACCCCAAGACCTGGTATCATAGTATAGAGCCAAAACTACATACATGGAGTGCAAACGATCAAAACAATATATACAGATGTCTCTGAATGGTAATAGAGTACATGAAGAAAAAGATAAACTAAAGCTAAGCTCCGATCGCCAAGAGCTCACCCTCAGTCTGAAGTAGTCCCTAACATATCTCCAAGCACGAATCACAGCGATCTAACGGCGATGGCCCACGCTAGGATCTGCACCCAAAGATGCAGGAGGGTAGGGGTGAGCACCAAATGCGAAGCATAAGGTACCCAGTAGGTATCATAGGCCGACTGGGCACATATAAGATAAAAGCGTAGTAACAGACAGAATAGAAGCAAGCAGTCACAGAAATCAACGAAAGGTACACAGGAACTAGCCTAGAGGGAAATCAACAGAACCACATGTGAGGCTAGTAAGCAGAATATACACACCATCGGCACAGGTGAAAGTAAGGAGTACGCACCTGGGGTCCTTGCAATAACAGTGTATACATAATAAGTTTACGAAATTGACGGTATACTGGTAACCTCAAGTGTAAGAAGAAGAGAGAAAGAGTAATGATAGGCATGCTCAGAGACATGAATCAAGCTCAACTAATCATATCAATCTCAAATCCAGAAACTAACAGTCTAGCAGTAACCAATCTCATACTTATCCATAATAGAGAACAATTCTGTAAGTAAATAGCAAAAGTCTACCTACAGTCCCCCGGCCGCCCATACAACCGAGGAACACAAACAAGTGAAAACAAACCCTCCGGCATCCCATACTACCGGAGCGTACAATCAGCAAACAACAAACAAGGGTGGAGCCTCAACAATGAATGATATGATGCATGAAGATCTCAAGTGAAATGGTATCTCTGTATGTACCTCCTCCGGCGCCGATCCGGCCCAGCAGGTAGGTTCCATGGAAGGACACTGCCCGTATACCTCTACTCCACCGTATACCCCTCCTCCGGCACACGCAGCCCGTAGCCCCTGGCCCGGATGGCAAGGTCCCTGGAGGTCCCTGACCCCATACTAAAACTCAGTATCAACACATGTCATCCGGAAGCAAGTCCGAGATCAAGATAGAGACCCAGTCTCTAATATGCATGCCCAGACCCTGTCCAGGACTAAAGTAGTATGAAAATATCTAAAAAAAAAACCCCTCCAAGGGTGCCCGGGCATAACCGGGTCTAAACAGTAGAAAGTCATCTCAGGTGCTCAGTCCGAGCGAGGATAAAAATCATCTCAAGTAGCAAGAAAACTCAACTAGCACCCCGGCCCTGCCGAGTCTAGCGTTAGTAGTAAAAATTGTGTTTTAAAACATAATTTTACTTTCTTTTACCCAGGAATATTCACAAGTTAAATCAAATCATTTCCAAATTATTTCCATCAAAAACGGGCCCCCAGGGCCATGCAAGGTTTAGAAAATAGTGCCAGTAGGCCCGAAGCCAAAACCATAGTAAAACATGGATAAAACCTCTTTATATGCATGGAAATGGTATGATCACACACAATAGCTGCCCAGCAGCTCACAATCAACCTATCGACCCTGCACAGGCCCACAACTACTCATCAAGCATAACCAGCCTAGAAGGATAATTCTATGCCCGGGACTCGCGGACATTCCCAAAATCCCACCTTCTATGTTGCAAAGTCAACAAGGCCTCACAGGACCACAAGGGTAAATAAAATATATCGGCAAATACTACAAAAAATGGAGGAACAAAAGTAGGCGGATATGAATAAAGCGGTCGAGGTCTGTGGTACCAACCTAATAAACCAACCCAAGGATGCCCATTAATACAATTTTATCCTATATATGCGGAGTCTAGAAAAAATAAACCGTAACCTACCTGTCGTCCGATGACAAGTTTGAACCTCTCCGAAAAATCCCTAACACGAAATCAAACTCGAACTCGGGCTTTGAATAACTTGACGTAGATAATTGATTTTCTTTCGATGGCCGAATATTGCATCAAAATAATTTTCCCTCAGAAATATTCGTTAGCGCATATAGAATCAACGTGCACAAAATATGATGAATGAAAATTATGTTGAAGGAAGTGATATGTATGTTGACAGCAATTACATCTTGCAAATTGTTGAAGTCAACATCAATGTAATATGCTGCCAACTTAATTAATTCACATTCTACACAAAGCATGCAATAACATGCTAAAAGGGACAAGTGGCAGCACCTAATTATTGAGAAATTATTGTACTCTTTCCTCCACTTCCACGTGGAAGTGGAGGTGGCAACCAATTTCATCCCGTTAAGTATATACTCGGGTATTGCATAGGTTCATGGTAAAATAAATATAATATTTTAAATATATCCCAATAAATAGAAAATTATTTCCAATAAAACCTGCTATATTATAATAATAAATTTCAACATAACTAAATTTACTATCTCCGTTAAAATATTACAATGTATAAAAACCTTATAAAATAAATACATATACACTTATATCGTAACAAAAATATTTTTAATAAACCTTTAAAATATTTTGAAAAGGTAATAATAATATAACTTTTTACCAAATTCAACTTTAAAATAAAATATTTTCAAATATACGCGCGATGCTAATAAAATTCTTAAGCTTAGGCTCGTAATTCACCATCGCACGATTTTGATACTCAAGAACTCTCTTGAAACCCTCCCTTATGTTTTCTCACTGTTTTGGAACTGAAATGGCGTTTTAAAACGTGAAGTTGAGGCTTAAATCGAGTTTAACCCGACCCGGTTCGCGACCCGGTTCGCAACCCGTTTTCTGCCAGACAGTCCGCGGTAAAATAATCATAACTTTTTACTCCGAGATCAGTTGGATGTAAGGTTTTGTGCATTGGAAACTAGACTCGTAGACCTTCAATTTGGTATTTAGGGGGACTTCTAACTCTTTATATATTTAGAGAAAAGCTCCGAGACATTTTACCCAAATCTCAGAAAATTTATTAAAGAACTTAAGATAACTTTTGCCGATTTGCTTGACTTCAAAACTTATAATGCGACCAAACAAATGGGCCCGACACCGAAATACCGGTCCTGACGAGCCTTAAGTGACTTGGGGCTGCTACAAACAAGCTCTAACGGTTCAAGAAAAATGTATACGTGGAAATAACCGAAAGGGTCATTACATCATCCACTACTAAAAAGGACTTTCGTCCTCGAAAGTCAAGGTCAAGGGGGTACCTGAAGGCTAAAATAGCTGCAGATACTGATCCCGCATATCTCTCTCGGTCTCCCAGGTAGCCTCCTCGACTGGACGGTGCCTCCACTGAACCTTAACAACCGGGATCTCTCGAGACCTCAATCTCCTGACATCTCTGGCCAAAATAGCTGCCGGCTCCTCAACAAAGGCTAATCCCTCACCCAACAGAACTGAATCCCACTGCAACACATGAGACTCATCTGGGACATACCGATGCAACATCGAAACATGAAATACAGGATGTATAGCCGAAAACGTTGGAGGCAAGGCTAGCTGATAGGCAACGCTACCAACCCTCTGAAGAATCTCAAATGGCCCAATGTACCTGGGGCTAAGTTTTCCCCGCCTACCAAATCTCATCACGCCCTTCATGGGCGATACACAGAGAAACACCAAGTCACCGACACTAAACTCCAAGGCACGAAGCCTACGATCAGCATAACTCTTCTGCCTGCTTTGAGCTGCCCGAAGTCTGTCCTGAATCACTCAGACTCGGTCTAAGGAATCTCGAAGCAAATCTGTGCTCTGTGGCCCAGCACTAGCACCATCAAACCAACCTACTGGTGATATGCAACGCCTGCCATACAAAGCCTCAAAAGGTGCCATGCCAATACTCGAATGGAAGCTGTTATTATAAGAAAACTCTGCCAAGGGAACAAACTGATCCCATGAATCTCCAAAGTCAAGAACACAGGCCCGAAGCATGTCCTTCAGAATTTGAATGGTCCTCTCGGACTGGCCATCTGTCTGAGGGTGGAAGGCGGTACTAAGATGAACCTCTGTACCCAAATCTCGCTGAATAGCCCTCCAGAACTGAGATGTGAATTGAGTGTCGCGGTCTGAAATGATAGAAGCTGGGACCCCGTGCAACCGAACAATCTCGCGAAGGTAGATCTGAGCTAACCTCTCTGCGCCATAAGAAGTCTGAACTGGCAAGAAATGTGCTGACTTAGTCAGCCTATCAACAATCACCCATATGGAATCAAACCCATGAGAAGTACGAGGCAAACCAACAACAAAGTCCATAGTAATCCCTTCCCACTTCCACTCAGGAATGGGAAGTCGCAGCATCAAACCACCAGGTCTCATGTGCTCGAACTTAACCTGCTGACAGTTCAAGCACCGAGATACGAAATCCGCTATATCCTGCTTCATCCCACTCCACCAGTAAAGCTGTCTCAAGTCTCTATACATATTTGTTGTGCCAGGGTGAATGGAGAATCTAGTACAATGTGCCTCATGAAGTACCAACTGAATCAAATCACTAATCCTCGGAACACAAAGGCGACTATCAAACCTCAGAACCCCATCTGAATCTAGAGTAACCCGACTGGTCTCACCCTGAACAACCCGGTCATGAAGGCCACACAATTGCTGATCCTCAAACTGACGGCTCTGATCTGATCAATCAAAGTAGAACGAACCTCAACACTGGCAAGAACTCTGCTAGGATTCGACAAGTCAAGCCTAACCAAACGGTTAGCCAAGGACTGGATGTCCCAGGCCAACGGTCGCTCTGAAACTGAAAGAGAAGCTAGGCTACCCATACTCACTGCCTTCCGGCTCAAGGCATCCGCTACCACGTTTGCCTTGCCCGGATGATACAGAATAGTGAAGTCATAGTCCTTCAGTAACTCGACCCATCTCCTCTGTCTCGAGTTCAACTCTCGCTGACTCGTGATATACTGAAGACTACGGTGAACGGTGAAGATCTCACAGTGAAATCCATATAGGTAATGCCTCCAGATCTTGAGCGCGAAAACTATCGCCGCCAATTCTAAATCATGAGTGGGGTAGTTGCGCTCGTGAACCTTCAGCTGCCTTGACGCATATGCTATTACTCGACCCTGCTGCATCAACACACAACCAAGACCAACCCCAGAAGCATCACAATACACGGAGAAGCTCTGACCCTCAACCGGCAAAGTCAAAAATAGAGCTGAAGTCAATAAGGCCTTAAGCCTCTGTAAGCTATCCTCACACTGGTCCGACCACTGAAATGGGACATCCTTCCTAGTCAGCATAGTCAAGGGTGCTGCTATGGAAGAAAATCCCTCAACGAACCGTCTGTAGTAACCTGGTAACCCAATAAAGCTGCGAACCTCAGTAACAGTAGTAGGTCTAGGCCACTCACAAACCGCTGAAATCTTTCCCGGATCAACCCTAATCCCACCCTTAGACACCACGTGCCCTAGGAATGAAACTGACTCAAGCCAAAACTCGCACTTTGAGAACTTGGCATAAAGCCTATGATCTCTCAAAGTCTGGAGTATAACCCTCAAGTGCTGCTCATGCTCATCTCTACTACGCGAGTACACCAAGATGTCGTCTATAAAAACTATCACAAATGAGTCCAAATACGGGCCAAAAACCATGTGCATCAAGTTCATAAAGGCTGCGGGGGCATTAGTCAACCCAAAAGACATCACCAGGAACTCATAATGGCCATAACGTGTCCTGAATGCTGTCTTAGGGATGTCCTCCGCCCTAATCCTCAACTGATGGTAGCCAGACCTCAAATAAATCTTCGAAAACATGACTGAACCCAGAAGCTGGTCAAACGAATCATCAATCCTCGACATCGGATACCTATTCTTCACTGTCACCCTATTCAGCTGCCGGTAATCAATACACATACGCATCGACCCATCCTTCTTCTTCACGAAGAGAACAGGAGTACCCCAAGGTGACACACTAGGTCTAATAAACTCCTTAGCTAACAGATCCTGGAGCTGCTCCTTAAGCTCCCTCAACTCAGCAGGAGCCATACGGTAAGGAGAAATAGAAATAGGCCTGGTGCCCGGCTCTAGCTCAATAGCAAAATTAATATCTCTCTCAGGTGGAAGGCCTGGCAGGTCGGTAGGAAACACATCGAGGAAGTCTCTAACCACAGGAACAGACTCAGGAGAAGTAGGGTCAGCACTAACGTCTCGGACATATGCTAGATAAGCTAAACACCCACGAGAAATCAACTTCCTAGCTCGAAGACAAGAGATGATCCCAGATGGTGCATGGCTAACAAAACCCTGCCACACAACCAGGGATACATCGGGCACAACTATGGTAATGGTCTTGGCATAACAATCCAAAACCACACGGTGAGGGGGATAACCAGTCCATGCCCAGTATCACATCAAAATCTAGCATATCAAGAATCATCAAATCACCCAAGTCTCTGAATCACCAACAGATAACATACAGGATCTCACAATCCGATCCACTACTAAGGAATCTCCTACTTGGGTCAAAACAGAAACAGGAACAGATAATGGCTCACTAGCCAACCCCAAACAAGGCACAAAGTAGGAAGATACATATGAACAAGTGGATCCAGGATCAAATAAAGCCATAGCAGACTGATGGCACACAAAAATCATACATGTAATCACAGCATCTGAGGCCTCTGCCTTTGGTCTCCTAGGGACCGCGTAAAACTGATGACGACCTCCACCTGCCCGACCGCCATCCCTACCACCTGCTCTGCCGCGCGGAGCCCCACCTCTACCCTGACGACCACCCCCTCTAGCCGGGGGCTGAACTGCCCGTAAAGGCTCGGCCAACTGAACTGTACCCTGCTAAGGGAAATCTCTAGAAAAATGACCAATCGCACCACAAGTAAAACAAGCCCCTGACGGCCTACTCAGTCGATATGAACCAGCAGATCCCGTATGACCACCACGACCTGATGCCCCAGAAACTATACCCCTCGAAGACTGGCCGCTATAGCCCTGATGGCTGCTCTGACCCTGCTCGAACTAGGTACTGCCGAAAGTCTGAAGGGAAGCCTGAACCGGTCGGCTGGACTGACCCTGGTACTGCTGTGGCTGATAACTCTGGCTCCACTGGACAGGACCTCTACCACCATATCTGGAACCACTGTAGACACCCTGATGCCGAGGCCTCTTATCTC
This sequence comes from Jaltomata sinuosa, assembly GCA_003996215.1. Classification (NCBI taxonomy): domain Eukaryota; kingdom Viridiplantae; phylum Streptophyta; class Magnoliopsida; order Solanales; family Solanaceae; genus Jaltomata; species Jaltomata sinuosa. The sequence continues at coordinate 3,162 of QJPP01005325.1, read as the reverse complement.
TGGACCCCTGATCATGTCGCTGTAAGTCCTCCACAGTGCGGGCATAATCTATGATAGCCTGAAATGACCGACCACTGGCGATCAATATCTCAGCTGGCTGCCTGATCTCTGGCCTTAAACCCCATACAAATCTGCGAATCCTATCTGCCTCGATAGGAATGATCATAGCTCCAAACGGTGCTAGCTGATGAAAACATGTCTCATACTCTGGACAGTCGTAGACTCCTGCATAAGGTGAGTAAACTGCTCCCTGCGATGCTCACAATCACTCTGAGGTAGGAACTTGGCCATAAAGGCCTCATAAAACTCAGACCAGGTCAAAGGAGGTGACAATGGTGGTCTACAAGCAACCTGGGCCCTCCACTATAACTTCGCTGGGCCCTCCAACTGATAGGTAGTATAACCAACCCCGTGAGTCTCCAACAAACCCAAATGATGCAACATCTCCTCACAGGTAGTAATAAAGTCATGTGGATCCTGTCCAGAAGTACCAACAAACATCGGAGGTGCTAACCTCAAAAACCTACCCAACGCCTTCTGCTCTAACTTTGTCATAACTGGGCGAGGAGCAAGAGGCTGTGCAATAGATGGAACTGGAATGACCTCCGCACGGGGAGCCATAGTAGCCGGCTGCGCTCCTAAGCTCTGTGCACCCAGAGCTGCCCCCTGAGCGGATGTCTGCGCTACCTCAGAAGGCCGCTCTCCAATCACACCAAAAAGTTGTAATAGTAATCCCCGAATATCTGGAGACTGAGCTGCGGCTGGAGCTGGCACAGAAATGGGCACTGGGGCTGGTACTGGAGCTGGTGCTGGAGCTGGTGGTACCTGGGCTGCCCCATGATCCACATGCTGCTCGGGCTCTATCTCCTTGACCCTTAGCTGGAGTGGGAGGCTCATTTTTGCGTGATACCGATGATCTCGTACGAACCATCTGCGGAAGAATGAAGTAGAACAAATGAGATTTCCAGAAACTTCAAGGGTTCCACGCACGACACAGAAGCAATGAGAGAGTCAAATTTCCTAAAATGTCACTGTAGCCTCCCAAAGATTGAGTACGGACGTCTTCGCTCTGATCCGCAGGACTCTACTAGACATTGGCTCCTATACCGATGACACTGGTGAACCTAAAGCTCTGATACCAAGTTGACACGACTCGATTTCTCGGTCATGATGGCACCTACAACCCCCCAGTAGGCAAACCAATTCCCGTAGCCCAGGATAATTAGTAATGGGCTACTATCTAACAAATAAGCGGCTAGAATAGATAACAGGAGTATATATATATACATATGCGGAAACTAAATCAAACCCCAAGACCTGGTATCATAGTATAGAGCCAAAACAACATACATGGAGTGCAAACGATCCAAACAATATATACAGATATCTCTGAATGGTAATAGAGTACATGAAGCAAAATATAAACTAAAGCTAAGCTCTGATCGCCAAGAGCTCACCCTCAGTCTGAAGTAGTCCCTAACAGATCTCCAAGAACGAATCACAGCGATCTAACGATGATGTCCCATGCTAGGATCTGCACCTAAAGATGCAGGAGGGTAGGGGTGAGCACCAAATGCGAAGCATAAGGTACCCAGTAGGTATCATAGGCCGAATGGGCACATATAAGATAAAAGCGTAGTAATAGACAGAATAGAAGCAAGCAGTCACAGAAATCAACGAAAGGTACACAGGAACTAGCCTAGAGGGAAATCAACAGAACCACATGTGAGGCTAGTAAGCAGAATATACACACCATAGGCACAGGTTAAAGTATGGAGTACGCACCTGGGGTCCTTGCAATAACAGTGTATACATAATAAGTTTACGAAATGGACGGTATACCGGTAACCTCAAGTGTAAGAAGAAGAGAGAAAGAGTAAAAATAGGCATGCTCAGAGACATGAATCAAGCTCAACTAATCATATCAATCTCAAATCCAGAAACTAGCAGTCTAGCAGTAACCAATCTCATACTTATCTATAATAGAGAACAATTCTGTAAGTAAATACAAAAAGTCTACCTACAGTCCCCCGGCCGCCCATATAACCGAGGAACACGAACAAGTGAAAACAAACCCTCTGGCATCCCATACTACCGGAGCGTACAATCAACAAACAACAAACAAGGGTGGAGCCTCAAACAATGAATGATATGATGCATGAAGATCTCAAGTGAAATGGTATCTCTGTATGTACCTCCTCCGGCGCCGATCCGGCCCAGCAAGTCCGAGATCAAGATAGAGACCCAGTCTCTAATATGCATGCCCAGACCCTGTCCAGGACTAAAGTAGTAGGAAAATATCTCAAGAAAAAACCCCTCCAAGGGTGCCCCGGCATAACCGGGTCTAAACAGTAGAAAGTCATCTCAGGTGCTCGGTCCGACCGAGGCTAAAAATCATCTCAAGTAGCAAGAAAACTCAACTAGCACCCCGGCCCTGCCGAGTCTAGCGTTAGTAGTAAAACTGGTGTTTTAAAACATAATTTTACTTCCTTTTGCCCAGGAATATTCACAAGTTAAATCAAACCATTTCCAAATTATTTCCATCAAAAACGGCCCCCCCGGGCCATGCAAGGTTTAGAAAATGGTGCCAGTAGGCTCGAAGCCCAAACCTTAGTAAAACATGTATAAAACCTTTTTATATGCATGAAAATGGTATGATCAAACACAATAGCTGCCCAGCAGCTTACAATCAACCTATCGACCCTGCACAGGCCCACAGCTACTCAGCAAGCATAACCAGCCTAGAAGGATAATTCTATGCCCGGGACTCGCGGACATTCCCAAAATCCCACCTTCTATGTTCCAGAGTCAACAAGGGCTCACAGGACCACAAGGGTAAATAAAATATATCGGCAAATACTACAAGCAACGGAGGAACAAAAGTAGGCGGACATGAATAAAGCGGTCGAGGTCTGTGGTACCAACCTAATAACCAACCCAAGGATGCCCATTAATACAATTTTATTCTATATATGCGGAGTCTAGGGAAAATAAATCGTAACCTACCTGTCGTCCGATGACAAGCTTGAACCTCTCCGAAAAATCCCCAACACGAAATCAAACTCGAACTCGGGCTTTGAATAACTTGACGTAGATAATTGATTTTCTTTCGATGACCGAATATTGCATCAAAATAATTTTCCCTCAGAAATATTCGTTAGC